>KK120441.1:170236-199551 GCA_000611955.2 Stegodyphus mimosarum
GACAAACTACCAGCATTCAGCCATTTTATTCACTTGATCATGACAAGTAATGAGGTTATTTTAGTGTTAAAAATTTATTCAAAATTATTACTAATTACTCATATTTAAGTAAATACTAATGAGACGAAAAATGCAGCTGGCCGCCGACCCTTGACCGCAAAATTCTCTGTCCGTGAGAACGCAAAAGTCTGCCTATTGCTGTACAACCTTTTCTGCTAACTTAAAAGAACTTTACTCAAATCAAATGAAAAAGTTTAAACAACAGTATAATTTAAAAATTAAATCTGAAATAAGAACATTAAAATTTCACTATTCACTGTAAATTAATAAAATTATTAAGCACTGTAAAATAATGCTTAAGAAATCTACAGAACAAGACAGTGAAAATATGAGAATATACGTTTACAGTAAACCACTTGCCTCCTGAAAGTGTATCCAGAATATCATCAATTCTACAAAGAGTGTAGCTGTCTTTCTTCATAACCTCATTCAACCGGAGATAGTCAATGTAAAATCTGGTTGAATCCATCTTTCTTTTTCACCAGGACGATGAGAGATGCCGAGGGACTTTCTGAAGGCTCAATGACATTGCTTTCTTGCATGTCCTTTAGAAGTTTTCCTACATCTTCCTTTTTAGCAAACGGCTGTCGTCTTGGATGTTGCTTAATTGGTGGGTGATCCCCGGTATCAGTTCTATGATGTGTCAAACTGGGTCGACCCACGTCAGAAGACAAGCGGGAGAAAACATCTTGAAGATCTTCAATGACCCCTTCGGCAGCAGTTCTCTCTTCATCGTTTAATTTTTCACCCTGCAATAACTCCGATGTAATGCTCTCTGAAGACACGGATTCTGGGATGTTACTATTTCTTTCAATGCTGGTTACTGGAGTACATGCTGCAACCACTTCACCTTTTTTAATAACTCTTGCCTTTTCAGTTGCATTGGCAACTCTCACCGGATAACGGCCGACGAGTGCAGATGCTATGAGTACGTTTTTTGGGCTATTACAGTTCTTGGGATATTCTATGATGCCGTAGTGGAAATATCTATTTTCGGCTATAGATCCAGGAAGTAAAAATTCTGTTCTTGCTGGTATTGTGATATTGTCTTCTGCTATGATTTTGTGGACTGATTTAACTCCTTCGTCATTAATTCCGAATAAGGCTATGTCCTCAGAGGCAGAATGCAGTTTATTATTTGTAAGTCCAAGGAAAAATTGTGTTTCCTTAGAGAGTCTAATTCGAGTATGTAATATCTGCTACATATGCTATGTGACAGTAAGCGGTATTTCCAAATGTGATGTTAACGTTTAATTTTCCTTCGATTTCGATCTTTTCGTCGGACACAGTCTGGAGGGTAACGCAGGGCGGCTGTCGATCGTGTTCTGCAATTTCTTCGTATGTGCCCTTCAGCACCGCATTTTCAGCACTTCACAGTCGGTTTCTTGTCACCAATATACCGTTGCAAGGCATTCAATTGTCGCGTTAAATCATCTAGGCGCTCAGCCATTTGATCCACTGGTTCTTGGTTTTGCGCAGCTTTGATTGGGTGTCTATCTCTGCGAGTTGCTTGCTGGGTTGCCTCGAATTTCAAGGCGTACACCAGAGCATTTTTCAGTCCTTCACATCAGCCATTCGCAGTGCTTCGTGCATTTCAGGATCTAGGATGTCATCGATAAATTATTGCAGAGACAGGATTTCCCTTGTTTCTCTTGGGCACTCCGTAAAGGCGAGGTGAGACAGCCTTTCAACTTCAGTGGCGAGCTCTTGGAGTGTTTCAGTGGGCTTGTTTTAACGAGATTTTAATTGAATCCTACTGCAGTCTTTCAAAGATTTCTCCCCGAGGCGCCGATTTCTGAATCAGTATCGTAAGAACTAAATAATTCATTATCACTTTCATCATAAGTTTCTTCAATGGATTCTTCACCAGCTGATAATTCTTGCAAACATAACATTTCATCCTTGTGGGATAAATTCCGCATATTTGCAGCTTTCTGTGCAACTACAAATGAATTATGTTACAGCAATGTGAATAGGCGCGCTGGGTCTGAAATATCAGATCCGATCAAAACAAAGCTTCTAATCAAATTTAAGGCGAAAAGCTTCGGAAACACAAAGACGATGATCCTGGAGGAGACTGCACTGAACCACAACCACTTGGGAAAAATAGGGGTACTTTTAGAAAGTTTTTTTTTAATTGGGCGGGTCCATTGGAACCAGCGCGCGCGCTCGCGGGTTAATAAAATACCCCTTTGGACATAGTTTAAAATCTGAAACCTTTGAGATTTTTTTTAAGGTCGACATACCAAAAGTAAAATATTTACCGGTTTATTTTTTCAAAAGCATGTTCATTTAGATATTGCATACTCTGCGTTATATTTCATGGTGGACAGATACAGTACCCATGATGATTTCATGAACACCACGCATGCGCACTTTAGCATAACGGCACGCGTTTTTGCCTCTCTCGCATGAGTCGAGATTATAGAAGGAGAACAGAATGGTACGATAATAGACGTTACGCGCTGTATGCCAGCGGAATATTAAATTACTAACTTTAGGTAAATTATATTTGCTTTGTTCGTGTTTTAGCAAAGTGTTTGTTGTAGTTATCCGTATGCTATACGAAAATGCCCACATCACGTTCATGTTAAATATATCTAGAACCTATCTCCCGATGGATATACGACAGTACCCATCTAAAGACAAGAAGCATGTTTTTCGATTATCGTCTCATAAAAATTGTCTGTTGAATACCGAATCTCTAGTTAATTATAGTTTTCAGGTTGCTGATCACTCTTTCAAAATAGTTCCTTGAAAGCTGCTCAAGACTGTAACATTCAATCGCTCAGAGTTTATCACCGTTTCCAGCCTCCAGAAAATCTTCATTTGACGCTAAGTTATTCGCATCCCTTAGCAACTGTCAAGTAACATCTTAATGGCCATGGATTTCGACGGTGAAGAATATTAAAACCGCGACGACGGAATGGCTCAATGTTTATAATTTTACATTTTAAGAGATGGGCGTTGATAAATTTGTCTAAATTTAAACAAATGTCTCAGTCATCATGGTGTTATGGAAAAACAATGTATCCAACATGGAGCACAATGTACAAATAAATTACGCTTTTGTAATAATCTGCGAAATTTTTTAGATGCTCTATGTGCTATATGATTTCTGTTTCTAACTATTTTCAAATTAAAAGATTTACCTCTTATCTTTGAAGATAATATCTTGTTCTGATGGTGTGAGAAATTTAGTTTCGAGTTCCAACAGTCTCCATCTGTTGCGCATAAATCTCAATCGCTCCTTATTTGGTTCTACGCAATACATGATATGGGTTCTGGGATTTCCGCTGAGGTTTCCCACGTGGATGGTACCTATACGGCCAAGTCCAAAGATGGCAACACCTACTAGTGGAGCTAGAGCTGTTTCATCATGCTTAGCTAGAGTTCCTTCCAAAGTCTCTCTTATAACTAGATAAAAGAACTGAATACTACAGAAACGTTCTAAATCTTTACCCTAAAACTATTCTAAACTTAAGACAATAAAGAAATAATACAAGAACACTCATTTTTGTAACATAAAGCGTAATAAATGAATATATTATAAAGATGACATGATAGGTATTCAAATTTAGATCTCAGGTACACTTTTACAAAGTAAACTATTCTTTTACCTCACATACTATCATATCTGGCTGTCGATCACTTAGTAATAAGTTTAGCGATATTTATGAGGTTACATGGTAGTATCATTTTTACCATTTACGCATTTTTTACCATCGAATTCACAAACTTCTACCAATTTCGTTTCTGAAAGTATTCGACATTTCCTTAAACTTTTCAAAGTTTACCTAAAATTATACCTAGAAAATGTTTTAAGTTAAAATGCTTTTATGTAGGAAAACTTAACGTTATCGAAACAGGAAAACATTTGGGATTTGCGAAATAGAATATGTAATGGTGAAAATTTCTTAAACGCGTTTAAATACAATATACTACAAAAGTACATAATTCGTTAACGAATTATAGTATATTATATCTTTATTATATCTTTTTTTATTTAATTTTTAATTATAGTATATTATATAAAAAAACTTTTTTTTTGTACTCCTTTAAAAATTTATAATATATTTATATATATAATTATATATGAAATAGATTTTGTAATTTAATAGAAGTTTTTTTTTGTTTGTTTTTCATTTACCTTTGTTACAACTTATGAAAGTGACTAGTAAATTCCCTCTTTATCAGCTTAGAGTAACGAGCTGTCGCACACACAAACACGTTTAAGGAAAACTTGTTTTTACATATTATATTAATTTCATTGTTAACATCATTTTTCACAATGTTCAGAAATGCCAAATTACGCTGCTGACCATGGCCATTGCTGCAACAGGAAAACCGCATGCAAGAAATCTCAAAATCACTTGCAAGGTGTTACATGCTGCGATATGCAAATGATTAGCATTAGAGCGAATCGCACAGAACATGTTACAAGTAACGCCATCTACAATGC
Organism: Stegodyphus mimosarum; assembly: GCA_000611955.2. Classification (NCBI taxonomy): domain Eukaryota; kingdom Metazoa; phylum Arthropoda; class Arachnida; order Araneae; family Eresidae; genus Stegodyphus; species Stegodyphus mimosarum. The sequence goes on from KK120441.1 coordinate 174,759, forward strand.
TCTGGAAAATTTCCACAACGGGTTTTCATTTGAAAATTGCATCTGAACATTGGTTGTTTATGCTTAGGTCATGTTATGCCTCATGTAAGAAGGAGGAGCCGACAAGTGTCGGAATACGAACTCGACAGGATTGAGGTTTATCAGGCCTCCAGTTCATCGTTCAGAGACATTGCTGTTCGTGTTGGTCGGGATCCCATGACTGTCAGGCGACTAATGAATAGATGGGTCTAGGACGGCGATACTGAACGCTACATTTCTTAGCGACCGCATGCTGCTAAAGCGTGAGAGAACGGACATGTTGTCCTTTTGGTCTTCCGGGATCGTGCAGCAGCCTCACATATCCTCAGTCAGGAAACTGGCTAATGTGTAAGACGAAAAGTGTCCATAGTGCAGTGCTATGACCTCTGCAGCAACACGCACTATCAAAAATCACGGCAATTATTGTTACGGCATCCTTCGACGTTGCAGCAATGACTGGATCTCTTGCAGTAACGCGACGAACGATGACACGACACCGAACAGATATGTCATCACGTCGTCCTTTCAAACAAATCCCGGATCTGTGTAGAACACTGGACATCTGAGGATTGGAAATGAGTAATGTGGCCGGAGGAATCAAGATACACCTTACTTTGAATTGATAGAAAACGTCGAATTTGGTGAGAATCCCATGAAACTATGAATTCATCTTGCCTTACTCGCCCTGTACAAGAACCTTGTAAAAGTATCCCGATATGGAGCATGTTCTGCTGACATGGAAGTGGTGCTCTGATGTTTCCCGAGGGAAAACAAACAGCCATGACATACCTAGATATACTGGCAGATCAAGTGCACCCTGCAATGTTGCATTTTTACTCTGATAGCGACGGATACCTCATGGACAATAATGCAACTGTACATCGTGCCAGAAGTGTTCAAAATTGGTTCGTTGAACATCAGTCTGACTTTCAACACCTTCCCTATCCACCGCATAACCCTGTAGAAAATATGTGGGATATGGTGGAAAGACGCATCCGACAGCACTCTTCTCCTGCATTTAATTTACAAGATCTAAAAAGCTGCATAGCCAATGTATGGTATTGTATGGACGTAAATGCACTGCTGAAGCATGTAGACTCGATGCCCAAACGGATCAGAGCAATTATCTGTTCAAAACGTGGTCCGATAAGATATTGATTTCGGGTTTCTAATTCATTGGCTAGAGTGTGTATAATGGACGTATCCATGTATAGAAGCGTGTATCTATGTATGGGTATCCATGAATGGGCTGACGTGCTGACATAGCGTACCGTTGGGTACATATCCTGACTACTTCTTGTTCGCAAAGCCGGCAATGTGTATTAAGGGATTTGGTTGTTCCTTCTTCGAAGAAAATGTTGAAGCTTATTAGTGTTGTTGTAAACTTATTAATGTAATTATTATTCAGTGTTGAAAACTTACTAATGCTCGTTGTTCATTAATAAGTTTTCAGCATTGGGCTACAAAACATGATCTTAAAATCTCACTTTCCAAAACCTCAGCCCTTCACATTCCAAAGTCAGGATCCAGAACAAAAAATATCAGAAATCCCGTCATTAAACTTCCAGAAGGTAATATGAAAATAGTAATTACTTCATGTACTTAGGTATCCTAATAGATAAAAATCTTTCATGGCATCAACACATCAACCAGCTCAAAAATAAAACAATGATACCGTTGAATTCATTAAAATCTGTCTCAGCCAACTCATGGGGAATATCCTCCAATCTACTATGGTATCATGTTGTCAAAGAAAATATCATTCTTCATGGAGCTTCTGCATGGTCATCTAACTTAAATTATCACACAAAAAGACAACTTCTCTCAATACAAAGACACTTTTTTTATCTCTATCACTAAAGCACACAGAACTACTCCCACTAATGCACTACAAATCATTTCTGAAATCCCACCTATCACCTTAGCCTTAGAAAAGGAAGCAATTAAAGCCAAAGTATCAAGACTCAGACTCACAGGACATTTTAATAATAAAACTTATCAACCTTCTGATTATGAAGATATCACGCTGCAATCAAATATCAATCCTATCAATTTAATCACTAATGATTTCAAGCTCAATACTTCTTTAAAATATTTCCCTATTCATGTTTATAAAGATGGATCCAAAACGGATAAAAGAGTAGGCGCGATGTTGTGCCTTTTGTTATAATACTCTATATAAAACCTGGCAAATCAGATTAAATGTAACGAACACAATATATCAAGCTGAATTGTTATCAAACAAGGAGGCACTCACTTTTGCAAACCAATTTCAAGAAAGAAGTGTTATAATCACCGATAACTTTTTCAGTTTTCAAATAATAACCAGCCTCAACCGATCATCAATAGTCAAGGACATTCAAACAATGCTATTGAGCTTCTCAAAAAGACTATTACCAAAATTACATTGGACTAAAGTTGACACTCATGGCAACGAATTAGCAGATCAGTTAGCCAAAGATGCGGCCAATAATTCTTCAGTGCCACATTTCTTCATTCCTAATCCTATTTCGTTTTTAAATTCCTGCCTAGAAACCAATCTCATTTCCATATAAAAAATAGCTGGATATCCGAAGAAACAGGAAGAAGAACATTTCCAATTTTAGCTACCTCCTCCAGAAATCTCATCACTACAAATCGTTCAATCAGCTACTTTTTAACAGCTCACGGACCATTCACGGCTTATCTCGTCCGTTTCGGACTTCATCGTAGTAATCTTTGCATTTGGGACTAACCTGACACCATTGACCACTATATGTTTGAATGCCCAATTACTAAGGATCTTCACTCTCAACGCTATATACAAAACAATGCTCAAATTTGGTTTTCTAAATTACTGAAAACTAAAATTTTTCGTTATAAACTAGATAATCTCGTAAAATATCTCTCGGCAAATTCTGATTATCTCTCTAAATCATCACTCTCGGTAACTACAAGACATACTGAGTGTATAGAACTCTTGCAAACTTTTCCATATTTTTGAACTAATGATACCTATATTAATATAAAAACATATTGATGTAAAATATTTTCTGGAATTTTTGTATGTATATGTAATATGTTTATGTAAATTTTCCAAATTGTAACCTATTTATGTAAAATTTCTAAATTGTAAAATTTGAATTTTTGAAATAAATGGCAGCTTGGAGTCGGTCCCTCTTGGAATAGCCGGTATTAGGTAGCCTCACATCATGGGCAATCAACCAATATGCCTAAATGGTGGTACGGTATTGTTGTGGTTCCTTGCCCCCTGCCTTCTTCGAAGCCTGAGTGACACCGTTTTTCAAATAGAAAATGCTTATATTATCCGCGTTGTCCTAACCTTCCTCGGTACAGAGAGTGTTCAATTGTTGCCCTGCCTGACACGTTCTCCAGAGTTTTCGTGCATTGAGAATAATTGGTGAAAGAATGGCACATCACCGCTCGCCATTAACTTCGATTAATGAACTTTATGCCCAGATCGAAGCTTCACAGAATGAAGTACCCTTATCCCTATTCCAAGCTTAGTGCCACTCGATGCCCAGCCGGATTACAAGCGTATTCTTAAACTTTGACTACAAAAGAAAATCATTGAATATTTTGTTCAGGTTTTCATAAATCATGCGGAAGCTCGAAAAACAGCAGTAGAAGACAGGCAAAATATTGTACAGAATAGTCAGAGTTGTTCCCTTTGCTTAAATCAGTGTCATATGTTAGCTAAATGCCGAAAAAAAGCGTTATGTATTGTTTCCGGGGAATAATTACAAGAAAACTTGTGTACAAATATCCATACTAATGATAAAAATCAAAGTGGTTCTACTGTTTGAAACGAAGAGCGTAGTCAAATTCCTAATAATGAAGAAACATCGGCAGAACAAATTTTTTTCAAAGACCCTCCAAATGTTCTCTTTCAAACTTTAATGATTACCCCAATAGGGCATGTTTGTAAACGCCAAACATGGGCAATAACAGACTCAGGGTGGAGAATTATTTCGAGAGGTTCAGATTCTCTATCCATTAGATATTTCGTCGGCGGAAGAGTTTTATCCAACTATCAGTCAGAGTTTCAATTTGAAGGACAACTGTAAGAAGTTGTCTCTAATTGCAAAGCCTGAGAAGAAAGATTTTCCTGTCTGGGAAAATTACTGTCTTGAAGAAATTTATTACATTTAGAAGGACAGTTTGAGTTCCATATTCGCCTGGACTCATAAACTTTATTTTTCTTACGAATTTTCCTGTACTATTGTATTTTTACTCTACATAGCGATAGTATTTTACATTTTTTATATTTTAGTGCTTTGTATCCTGCTATTTTACTAGTATTCCTCATTTCCATTACACGCAGTTTAAGTGTCGGGATTTTTTTAACTTTTTAAATTATATTTTTGTAAAGTTCAGTTTAATTTTCACATTGCAAAGTGGGAGGACGGTAAATATTAATATACTATGCACAATAATTATTTTTCATGTTAAAGGTTTTTATTGTAGCAAAAGCGATGTGTCACTTGAGAGAGTTGTTGATTACCTTTAGAATTCGAAAGAGACAGAATAAACATGACATCTTTGATTACATATAACAAAGTTTTTCTTCAGGATTTTATTCTTTTTAAGTGCTTATTAGAGTTTATGCTTATTTCGATAAAGTTCGTTCGATAAAAGAGTTCCCTTTTGCAACAATCCTACAAAATGTTTGGCTATTCCACGTGGGCCAACTCTGTTGATAATCGATACTAACAAACCGGAATTTTTGATTAACAAACTCTGCGATTTGAAATCAAGAAGTCACAACACTGTTCGAAATAAAACATTTTGATCTCAACCTCGCCAGACTGTTGCTATTCGGCAAAGATGTTCATTCTTTCAGATTTAATTTACATATTCGAATATTTGAAAGCAGTGTGTTGCCAGAACTTGAAATAGAATACTAAATATCTCCAAGCTCTAATTTGTTGCATTTAAAGCGTAAAATATTTAACTTTCAGATTCAATTTTTCTGTTAGGGAGTAGCAAACCAAGTGACTGAAAAGCAATAAATTTAGTTCTTAAAAATATTTTTTCTACTTTTTAATCTTATTGGTTTGTAAGGATTTATATCTATTTTAAATAACCAGTTAAATTTAATTTTAAGTTCCTTTCCTATAAGCCTTCATTCTCCTAATTGTCAGTGCCAGAATATACAAATTCGGTAGCGCGCGTAAGGAATGCAAATTCTACCAGTGGGAGAAAGAGTTTAAATATCAAGTTCTAGAATGGAAAGTTAGAGAGCCTGGGAAAACTCTGTGGGTGTTGTAGAGTAAGTTTCGGCTTAGCAATTACTGCAGGTTAAACGTGGCGTAACGACTATTATTTTGCTGCCACTAAACTTATCAACGCACTGTTAGGATACAGGATAGTCCGAGCCCTGTAGTTTAATTCTACTACTTGTTAATATCTTCAAATTTTAAGTTTAGTTCTACTGTTTCAGTTTGCGACTAAGCAGAGGCGTAGTGTGCTACCGTCAAGTTGACGCACTGTAAATAATTTAAAGAGTGGAATAAAGGGTAGTTTTTACATTTCTTCTATTCAGTCACTACTCTTCACACAAAAGATAGACAGTAGATCTTACAAGTGGCGCCCGAACTAAAAAGGTAGTGTATGATGATTCTCCACCACCGGGATTCGGCGACTGGATCCCCAAACTCAGCAGCCTTTTGAAAGTTGGAGTATATAAAGTATTTCTCCCGTCGTCTTCGCATGCCTTCGTGGTGTGTAGGTCAGCACGCTCGACGCGTAACCGAGAGGTCTGTGGTTCGATTCCTGGCGAAGGCGTTGCTCATTTTTCATCTCCCCCGCTTCGACCAAAGTATTTAAACGTAACGTAAAGATGAACTGTATATATATGCAAATTAAATTATAGCATATGGCAGCGATAATGACTAAAGTATTAATATTGTTGCGTTTTACGGGTTCGTGGATTTGAGAGTATCCGATGAAAACACGATGCAGAACAATAAAAAGCACAATTTATTTACAGGAATCACTATTTACAGCACAGTTCCAAAATTATCTTTAAAATCGTCGAAAATCTACAATCAATACGCTGAAACAATCAGCAACACAGCTTCAAGCTGTAACTGTACAGGTAGCTTCACGGCAACACTAAACTTCTAATAAAACACCGTGGAACAATCACCAATCCACTGTCAAGCTATACTGTAAAGATAGCTTCACGGCAAAGCACTACTCGATTGCTTTCCGTTCACAAAACTCTCGCGTAGCTTAGCACTCACAGTAAGCACAACGCTCACACTACTTCACAATCTCTTCGCAACTCGCTTGCAACTCTGCAACTACTACTCGCCTCAGAAACGCAAGGGTTTATATAGCTTTTCTTTAAGTTCGACACGTTTCGAGAAATATCTCGACAGGAAGTTATTCTAGAAGCTTCCCGATTGGACCATGGGATATCGCCAATTTGGTCGCCAAATGGGCGATAAAGTCGCCAATCTGGCAACCCTACCATACACTATTTTATGGCAACCCTAGTGCTATGCCGGAAAGCTTACATACAGGCGCAACCGCCGAATTTTTCGTAACAATATGTAATATAAAATACTGCTGTATTAATATTCAAATGAATCAAAAGTGTAGTATATGTTTAATGTATGAATATATATGTAATACGTGTGTCACTATGAATAGGTTCAGCAACAATTTAATAACGAATGTATAATGCAAGTATGCAGTGATTTTATAAATAGCACATGTATGCAGTCGAAAGGAAATGTACTGTATTCGTAATGTAATGTAAGTATAATGTTAATGTGTGTCAATGTATGTTAATGTATTTCTAAGTATATTTATTTTTATTATTTCAAGTTTCACATTCTTAAGTTTTGAACTATTTATTAAAGTAAGCTCATGATTATCCATAGTGAATGGAACGAAGATAAATACAAAAATTAATAAACTTTCGTATGTAAAAATGACTGTTCCAAAAAAAGGTATTTATTCTCAAAAGTAGCATGTTTTAAATAAATAGAAACCTATTTAGTTAGTTAAAATAAATAAATTCTTCTACATTTGTGCTCTTTAACAATGCAAAGGAAAAAGAAGTAACATACCGCACTCATTATAATCTCATTTTTCCTCATTACAATCCTTAGCTAATGTCTGAAATTTTTATAGTAACTTTTAACTGTGCTTTTTCATACTGGGAGAAAACTACATGCAGAGCTATTAGTTTAAAAATAGAAAATGCTAAAAAATATTTTTTTTGATAAATCACTCAACATAATGAACAAAGAGGTAAATAGCAATGCATGCAAAAATTAACGAATTTATTTTCGAGCATTTTTTTATAATTTAATCTTTCTTGCTTTTTAAGAAGGCAAAATCTTCATATTTCCAAAATACGCTTTATTATTTTATACACTTGATTATGATCTCTTCAAAAAGAATAATAATATTTTTATATTTTCTGCTTGTAAGTGATGATCGTTTTTACTTTCGTTTTGTTTTAAGCTTGCAGAAGTCATTCTCACATTAGCGTAACTGGCAGAATTAAAGATATTATTAACGCAACGTCCATATTCGAATGAAATTTTGACTGAAATTATTAGATTCGAGGATTGATTACGGTGGTTCACGAATCCCTGTGGTTTCCGGTCTATAAAGGAGGTTCGCGAAAATAATATAATAGTGACGAATTTTAAGTCGCTGGCTTAGGGAATAATGAAAAAAAATTCACTTACATACATTTTCTGCATTACTAACAATTCGAAAATAAAAAGAATAACTTTAATCTCCTAGTGCTAGTCCCTGAGTTTAGTTGCAGGAAGATTTTAGACGCTTGTTCACAGCTGGGAGAGTGAAGTCACATTAACAGATTTTCGTACAGACGCTTGTAAATCTTGTGTGATTTAGTTCGCGATTAGTAGTATGTTATAGTAGCTTTGTTTAGTGAAGTTCTTCTCGTGCAAATAACTTTTAATAATTATTGCACCCTTATTTTATTACAGATCGATGGTTGGAAACGGGTTGTTTAGTAGGTCTAACGATTACTGCACAAGCAGTAAATTATTCTTTCTTTAGCTTCAGCACTTGATGCTGAAACAGCACAAGGTGATGTCACTGAAACCTGTAGTGAGCTATTAACTTACCTCACTGAAAACAAAGGGAAAATTGGTGAACAGGGTGAAAAGAAAAGGGAAAACGAAAATACGACAGCCACTATTTACAAATCGGCTTTTATTTCACTGGGAAAGAATCAGAATCTAAACCAGTTTCTTTAATCTGCAACGGAGATCTTGCCAGCAGCAGTTTAAAGCCATTACTTCTTCGTAGACACCTTGAAACAAAGCATTTGATACATAAATTATTGAAAGCATCGCCTTTGACATTCTGGGATCTCTGCCACGAAATGCTGGCAACGAAATGCTGGCCACGAACTGGCAACAAACACATTCTTGTTGTCATTGATTACTTCGAGTGGCATGAAGGGTATCCTATTCCTGATCAAGAGGCTGTCTCGGTAGGAGAAGTAATGATACAGCAATGGATTTCCAGGTTTGGAGTGCCTCTTCAGTTGTATGCCGATCAAAGAAGAAATTTTCCATCAGCTGTAATTAAAGAACCCTGCAAGCTACTCAGCGTTGACAAAACTCAAATGACTCCTTTATATTTCCAGTCAGACGGCATGGTAAAGACATTTAATCGAACGATCCTTAATAATTTCTCGTTGGTGGTTTCCAGAAAACAACAGGACTGGAACAAGAAGTTGCCTCTGTTTTAAATGGTTTATCCCAGTGCGTCCACGAAACTACAGCTCAGATGCTCTTCGGTCCTGACCGTCCTCTGCCTTGCGATCTCGGATGGTGCCCTCAGGATGACCCTTCATTTCCTGAGGAGTACACCCAAGATCTCCAGACACGGTTTGAAGTGATACACGAGAGCGAAGCAATTTGGCGACGGAAAAGATGAAGACCCGAAGGACATCGATTCAACGAAGGAGACAAGGTGTGGTTGTAAGAATCCGATTCGACGAAAAGGACTCTGTCCTAAACTACAGTCACCTTGGGATGGTCCATACGCAGTCCGAACGACGTCGTAGTTCTTATCCATAAGTCACCGAATTTTAAGCCTAAAGTCGTTCATTACAACAGGCTAGCTCCTTACTATGACCATAGTACTTATTGTGTATAGGGTAAATATTATAAGACCATGGTCATATTTTTTTCTAAATTTGTAAATTTGTGCTCTCATTTATTGATTTAGTATTTGATTTGTTTTAAGTTATTTATTGCAATTATTTTTTATGTTGTTTGTTATTGTATTGTAATGTTTGTTATTACACTGATGCCTTAGTTCTAAGTATGGCTTCCTGTCCAGGGATTAAAAAGAGCTGTATTTTGTATTTATATACACAGTTTTAGTAGAATTATAATTAAAATTGTTCTATTTCCCCGTGCAAAGCAGCACGAGATAAATGTTAAGAGAGAGCTATGCCAGAAAAGTAAAAATACAGGAACACGTGCATTGAACATTTAATAAATAGATATCTCGGTAATTTGTATTGAAATTGAACAAATGTAATTGACCACTATGCTAACTAAAGTATAATTCCATCCTCTTATGGGTCTCGAGAAGCAGAAAATGCTAGAACTATCTCCCGCGGCTGGTTAAAAACTACTTAAAGACGAAGAGCTACATCTGAGCTTAGTTGCTTGCTTATTGTTATTGCGTTTTGTTTACTTCCACGTGAGCTGAAATATCTGAATTAGCTTTCTCTTTAGGTAAATGCTTTGAATTGCGTTGTATTTTAAGGTTTTTATTAGTATGAAGTATAACTACTGATTATACTGCGTGATGTTATGAACTCTTGTACGAATATCATTTGGAAAATTCAAAACACCCAAGATCTCCAGACACGGTTTGAAGTGATACACGAGAGCGAAGCAATTTGGCGACGGAAAAGATGAAGACCCGAAGGACATCGATTCAACGAAGGAGACAAGGTGTGGTTGTAAGAATCCGATTCGACGAAAAGGACTCTGTCCTAAACTACAGTCACCTTGGGATGGTCCATACGCAGTCCGAACGACGTCGTAGTTCTTATCCATAAGTCACCGAATTTTAAGCCTAAAGTCGTTCATTACAACAGGCTAGCTCCTTACTATGACCATAGTACTTATTGTGTATAGGGTAAATATTATAAGACCATGGTCATATTTTTTTCTAAATTTGTAAATTTGTGCTCTCATTTATTGATTTAGTATTTGATTTGTTTTAAGTTATTTATTGCAATTATTTTTTATGTTGTTTGTTATTGTATTGTAATGTTTGTTATTACACTGATGCCTTAGTTCTAAGTATGGCTTCCTGTCCAGGGATTAAAAAGAGCTGTATTTTGTATTTATATACACAGTTTTAGTAGAATTATAATTAAAATTGTTCTATTTCCCCGTGCAAAGCAGCACGAGATAAATGTTAAGAGAGAGCTATGCCAGAAAAGTAAAAATACAGGAACACGTGCATTGAACATTTAATAAATAGATATCTCGGTAATTTGTATTGAAATTGAACAAATGTAATTGACCACTATGCTAACTAAAGTATAATTCCATCCTCTTATGGGTCTCGAGAAGCAGAAAATGCTAGAACTATCTCCCGCGGCTGGTTAAAAACTACTTAAAGACGAAGAGCTACATCTGAGCTTAGTTGCTTGCTTATTGTTATTGCGTTTTGTTTACTTCCACGTGAGCTGAAATATCTGAATTAGCTTTCTCTTTAGGTAAATGCTTTGAATTGCGTTGTATTTTAAGGTTTTTATTAGTATGAAGTATAACTACTGATTATACTGCGTGATGTTATGAACTCTTGTACGAATATCATTTGGAAAATTCAAGCTTTCTGATATATTCCTTTCGATAAGAATAAATTTTTATTTAACCTATTATCGGACTTGAGCATTTAATGTATTACGAACCAGTACGCACGAAATAATATTGAATCTTTGAATAAAATTCATTTGAGATATCTACATCAAATAGTGAAATCAATGTTAAGCATGGCACTAGCACGTAGCGTATTTTATTTTGTTGTCCTCTCCGAATACGGACTGAGCCGTCTGATCGTGATGTCACTTTCCAATGTCATGGCTTTCTTCCGTTAGGAGATGTTGACCATGATGTTGACTTAGGGGCATGGAAGGGGGCATCTTTTCCTGGGTGCGTCATTCAGGAAGGCGCTAAATGATGTTAAAGAAATTTTAGAATGATACGCTTTCTTTTCTTGGCAAAGAGGAAGAAGTGTGAAATCTTCAGTTGTGTGCAGGTGCTGAAAACCCTAACTACGGCTGTGTCTGATGTCAGTAAGTGGAATTGGAACGAGATGCAAAATAGTTTCTTGATAATAAGGAGAAATAATAGATTGTCAATTGCATAATTAGTCCAAAGGGATTTAGTCCCGAAGGACTATTACTTTCGTTTTGCGATTTTGCGTCGGAAACACAAAAACGGCGTATCACTTTTCAAATTGTTGCCACTAAATGTTATCGCTCTGCATTAAATTTTAAAAAATGAAAAATCTGCATAAATGTATGCATTTTTTTTTTTGACGTAGCTTTCTCTTCAAAAATCGTCTGCGTGCGTTGCACGGGAAAATAAAAAGGAATTTTAATTACAGTTCTAAATAAATAGCCAAATAAATGTGAAATTCGTAACAATATTCTCTAAAACTTTAACGAATTTTTCATTAACAAACTCAAAGATTTCAAAGCCAGCAATACCAACGTTGTACAGAAAAACATTTTTATCTCCAGCGCGTGAGAGCGTGTACCGAAATTTCTAAAGATATGTTCAATTTAAAATTATTTTGCGATATTGCTGTTGAACTGAATTTTATGGTTTAAGTGCGAAGAACATGGTATTTAACAAATAAAGGTAACACACAAAATGTTAAATAAACGTCCCTTTGGACGTAATTTAAAATCTGAAACATTTCAGATTTTTAAATTTTTTTTTGAAAAGTTTTCGCATCATTAAGTGTGAAACAATATCACACCATTAAGTATTAACCAGGCACAAAACATTTACTTGATGATTAGGAACTTTGAAATTTTTTTAATAATATAGTATGATTTTCTTATTAAACGGTAACACATTCTTCTGTAACGAAAAAAATGTAAATTTTAATGTCTAACAACTGACAACAATTTCATATGAAACATTGTTTATACATAATTTATGATAAAAATACCTTATAACTTCTAACATTCTATCCGCAATTCTAAAGATGTTCTGTTTTTAAATATTTTGTGGTTTTGCTGTTGAAATGAATTTTCTGTGGCGAAGAATGTGATGTTTAATAAGTAAAGTTACCTAATGAAAAGTTAATAGTAAAGAAACCAAAACAATTTTTCTTAGCCATCTTACTAATAAAATTGAAGATCCATATGATTATGTGAGAAAAGAATGAAAAAAAAATGCATACCGACGCTTAATACTGAATCGGACATTCTAGTGATGCAGCTTTTAAAAATTTTGTGATTTTGTTATTGAGCAATTTGTGGCGCAAATGGGAAGAAAATGATGATTAACAATAAAGCTAAAATGACAATACAAAAAAGTTAAGCAAAATGGTAAATTGCGAGAAAAAGCTTAAAAAACCCTTTGGGGCTACTGTAAAATTTGAAGCTTTGTAGAGACATTAGGTTATTTAGAAGCAGGATGTTTAAATCATATTCTCTTAATGATTATTTTTATCGACGGACCAGCTTCACTGCTTCGTTTTTTAATTATTTTATTAAGAAAACATAATATACAAATATTTACAGTGAAGCGAAATACAATTTAACTGTGAGCTTCGTTTTACAGTGATTGCTCACGTCAGACCGATTAAATTTCTTTTCTCTATATGCTTCAATCATAGGAGGCGATCCATTGGCGAGATTTGTTGGCGTAAAATGCGCCAACACAGGAGAAAGTGAAAAATGTGCAATGCCCTCACCGGGACACGAACCACGGAACCTTTCGAATACGCGCTGAGTGTGCTCACCACTACATTACGAAGGCATGCAAAGAAGGCGGGAGAATTACCTTATATGCTCCCCCTTTTAAAGGGTGACTGGGAGTTAGAGGACCCCAGTCGCCAAATCCTGGTGGTGAAGAATCATCATCCACCACATTTTTTAGTTCGGACGCCACTGTAGATTTATTAGGTTATTTAGAAACAGAAGAATGTGAAAAATGTGCAATGCTGTCGCCGGGACTCTAACCACGGATCTCTCGAATACGCGCCCAGTATGCTGACCACCACACCACGAAGGCATGCTACGAAATCGTTAGAAATACCTTATAATCTTTTAGATTATTTTGTGTGTGTGTGTGTGTGTGTGTGTATGCGTGCGTGCGTGTGGTTGATCCTTCGAGCTGAATGGAAAATTTGCAAATAATAGTATAATGTGATTTAAACGTCTTTACTCATTTCATATATTCTTCTTCGTGCCGAATTATTACTCAGAGGATTTTTTTAATGACATCTGGCGGTGTCTTATGATGAAGAACAGTTTTTAATACCTCTTTAAATGCCATCAAAATTAATCTCTCGCCCGTTGTGTGTATGTTTTCCATCTTTTCGGATGAATAATACAATATTATATGAGGCTCATATGTCCATCATCTTCTTAGAAGATGACACGAAACAGTTTGATATAGATCGCTGTTTTGAATATTTCTTTTCTAGTCCTTGAAAACAGAAAAAATCTTTGTCCCTTTTTATCAGCAAGCATTTTATTCGAATGCTTTTGTACCACAGAAGGCTTAATTGTTTCATTTGGAAAAAACGTTTTGGAAAATTAAACACATTGGTAATGATTGGTTTGTAGGACACTACGTAAATCCATAGGTAAAATACTCAGTACGGTCTTGCCGGCATTTCTTCTTAGATTCAGATATTTTGAAATTCAAAATTTGTTACCGTTTAAATAAATTAATTCAAAAGATTTATAGACAGTTGTGTGGTGAATTATCGCGCTGTGGTAAACCAGAGTTGACGTGAATTATTCTAGCACGGAGATTCCGTAGGAATAGATGCAGTCATGGAGGAAGGAAGGCAATGAATGATTGTTTGTGCGGATGTGTCCCGCTTTCCGATTTGAATGGAATTGTCATGTGCTGAAGTACCACTCAACCGCTATTCAGGTAATGTGCTGCTGATGTAAATAAAAATGCCACATCCTCTTAGACTATCAACGCTCACTAGTAATGCGTCAGCTGTGGTGAAAGGAAGGCGTCTTCATCTATGCCTTTCTCTGTGGACGCAGTGGACGCGAAGGGGGGAAAAGCATGACTGTTTGTCACTTGCATTAAACTTCCATGAGAGAAATCCTCCGAACCCTCTTCGTTAAACTGCGGGCCATTTTAAAGGAGTAGATATTGTTCGTTAAGAAATTTGTTCTGTTTCTGAATTGAGATGGTCACGTGTTCTGCTGGGTCAATTCGGATATTTGCAGAAGCTAGTTCATTGGTGTAGTCTGGCCAACCGTCTTCGTCTCTAAAAGAGGACCAAGACCGTCCTCCAATGTTGACCAGAAGAAGTGAAATCCCCAAGAACAACCTTCGAAATCTAACCATGTAAAAGCTCCACAACCAACGGGCAGACAAGCCAATTCCAACACGGTCCCTGCCAGTCCTGAACCTGCCCCCCGAGACGAACCTCGGGGGAGGGAAATAGGTAGATGGTACACCGCGCCTACATTGCTTGGCAATCTTAACTCTACCATTTGCCTCTGGAGCAGCTACCGTCCCCATGGAAGGCTTCAGGGCCCACTGAGGAGCAATATCTTCCGAGTTGGGAGCAATGGGTTTAATCGTCAATAATGAGAAAAGAGAGAATCCTATAAACAGTAACAGAGTTTGCGGGAAATTTTAATGGGGAGTGTATAAATACGAAAATAAAGAAAGGATAGAGTCAAGCCCTCTCTGATCATGATCGCCTCAATGTAATTAAAGCAGTTTAGCAGAACGTGCCAATATAATCCTAGTGGTCAAGAAGAATGGGACAGGGAAAAATGTTTTCTCCGATTCCGAGGATTAACTGAGAACAAATAACAAGTGACAGTTTTCGTTCCGCGTATTTGGTTACATCATCCAAAACGTCTGCAGGTGCTTTTTTCTGCAGGCAGGCAATAGCACTGGAACCAAAAATTTAGACGCTTTCAGAAATCCATTGCACTTCATGGATGATAAGCCTTTGACATGTGAGTGGGGGGGGGTTTCTTTCCTTAAATGTCTCAACCTCCGTCCAAAAGCTTGTTAATCAGGAAAAGAGAGACATGCATTCAGAAGTTCGAATTGATTTTTTATTTTATTATTAAAATAAAATTTTCGTATTCAGAAGAATTTTCTGCTGAAATTGCGGTTCAGTTACATAAAAGAAGTGTAAGAACCCTTCTATTTAGGGCTCGATCTAGAATTACGATTTATCTTGAAAACTAAGAAGTATCTGAATTGGGCTCCGGCGTAATTTAAGCTCTGTGTAGACTAGGTCATTTCTGCATATGTATAACTGAGAAAAACTTTCATTAGCCATTTAAGCACTCGTTTCCAAAAGTCTCCTAGTGTTTACTACAATAAACATCATCAGAGCCATTTACAATTTCAATCAAAATCATCAATAACAAACACAAGAAAAGCACGCATACCCAGCTAATACTCTTTAGTACCCAGCTAATGCTTTTTTTGTGACCAGCTTATACGCCTCCTGTAACAAGTAGCATCATTTTAAGGTGACATATTTCCATCTTCACACAAAGAAAAATTTTGATGTTCTTGACGGATTATCCCTTTGCCAATTATTAGACCTGACGTCTGCTATCTGCAGCGGAGCAGAGAAATTCTCAGAACTTCAAAATACTATATGCTTTTGTTTATTTACATCAAGGCTTATCTGAGATACACCTACACCTATGTTATGATTTAAATACATAAATTAAAAATATGTAGATCAAAATCTTAACTTTATTTGCAAAAATTCTCTTGAAGCCTATTTTGATTTGAGTCTTTTCCTTTTCGTCCTAAAAACAGTAACTGCTTATAATAGTAAATCGCTTTAATCCGAGTTATTTCAAAACGAATCGCTGTTGTATAATTATGCATAAAGCTCATGACCCATATACTTATTTCATTATTACTGTTATTTCAGAACACCTCGGAAAATAATAATTTTTGAAAGTTATTAATTAGTCAGTAAAAATACAGCTAAATAAAAACCGAATCTTTCAAGACGGGGATTTAATCTTTGATTTGTGGCATTCACCCTTTGCTTTTCTTTTTACCTTCTGATATTTCTCTTCTTTTTACAAAAACTTCAAAAATGTAAAATGTTCTTCAAGA
This sequence comes from Stegodyphus mimosarum, assembly GCA_000611955.2. NCBI lineage: Eukaryota > Metazoa > Arthropoda > Arachnida > Araneae > Eresidae > Stegodyphus > Stegodyphus mimosarum. The sequence goes on from KK120441.1 coordinate 191,129, forward strand.
AAGCTTAGTGCGTTATGTGTGGTTAATTTATATGTGGCTGCAGTACCAAGATTTAAAGAAATGTTTAACCAGTCTTTATGATTATTACTATCATTACGCATGAAGATCTAGATCATTACGTGCTTTTAAATTTCATTCATAACTTACAGTGAAATGTTCACAGTGCGAAAGTCACAAAAATATGGTTCACTTCTAGTAAGAATGTCTAAATTTTTATACGTGTTCTGTTTCTGAAAAATAATGACAAGCTCTTCCGTTAAATATTAAATAAGAATTTCCATCAGGTAAATTAAAGTTTTGGATTAACATGAAAATTTGGAAGGAAGCTTTCCTCTTAGTATGTTGGTGAATGACACCAAGGTACCTGGGCACGGAGACCCTACCCCATGAGGAACAGTTAGACTTTCCTAATTATATACAACAGATTAATACATTTTAGGTACAGATACAATAGTTTTCCTAAGTAGATGAAGTGATAGGTAAGTAAGTATTTTTTTGAATAATTTTACTCAGTCATGATAAGCGAAAATTTTTAAATAAATATAAAATAGAGGCGACATATACGACGTCCAGAATAAAGTAGACTCTGAAAAGACTCGAGCTGGTGACTGTAAGCTGTAAGGGAAAGATTAGGCAAGTACAAGTCTCTAGGTGCTACTATAAGTTCATAGAATTAAACAGCGCCGGATTTAGCATTTTTCCTAGATGAGGCAAAAACTTAAAACTGCTGCCCTTACCCACCTTCCTTTAAGTTTCTCTAACAAATTTTAATTTTTTTAATAAAACTGCCGCTTTTACCCATCTTCCTTTAAGTTTTCCTAACAAATTTTAATTTTTTTAATAAACATAGGAATGGGTACGGTTTTAGATTAAATGTAAAATCTGTTTACAGTAAGAAATTCTTTATGTGACTTTTTTTTATAAAAATGCACATAACAAATGGTTTAGTTTCTTCACTTACGGCAATGCACACTTATTGCAATTATTGTTTATTTTGTTATAAAGTAATGTTTCTTGTAGCACTGATGCCTTAATTGTAAGATTGGCTTCCTGTCCAAGGATTGTACTGCCTGGGAAGTGTAGTCCTTGAGAAGGGGGCAATGTTACGAATTTCACATTTATTTGGCTATTTATTTAGAATTGCAATTAAAATTGCTTTACATTTCCCGTGCAACGCAGACGATTTTTGAAGAGAAAGTTAAGTAAAAAAAAATAAATAAAATAAAATAAAAATAAAAGAGCGCGTGCATTTAATGTTTAATAAATAAATATCTCGTAATTACTTTTGCCATCTAGAAAAATAGAGATTGTTCTAGTGATAATTTAAAAGCTTATAAAAGCCGAATTTAAACACCTCATCTCAGTTGTTGTTGTAGTTGTATCTGCAAAAAGCGAACTGCTGTTTATTTAATGCTGTTATTGATTGTAGCGATTTCGCTGTGAGATAGAATTATTTTATCTGTTTTGAACTGAGTTTTTGCTAAACGTTTGAGATATTGTGATATTGTGCGAATATCTCTGAAGCAATATTTCAGCATTTTGATTTATTTCTTGTGAAAAGAATAAATTTTTGTTAACTTTTTTTACAACTTGTGCCTGTGGTCAAATTTAATTTAGCTCTAACTATTTTCGTTGGGGGAGCCACATTTCTAGGGTCAATAAAACCCTCCTCATCTCCTGTGTCATTAATTGACCTTTGGGTCATTTTCATAGAAGGCCTTTTCGGCTTAAAAGATTTACTATCAGTTTTTAAGGTTAAATTTTCATTAATACAAACAGTACCATTATCAGAATCAGAAATTTTTGACTTTTCATCCCTAACAACATTTTCAAGAATAACATCTTTTAAAGCATAAATGGCAGTATTAGGATTATCAACACCAAAAGACCCACGCTCACCCTTTAGTATGTCAAGAAGTCCTTCGGCGATTCCTTTCATCAGTTGGTAATTCATTTGCGTCGATTTTTTAATATTCTCATTCGGAATATTTTTCACATAGTAAGCACATGTTTCCACAAGACACTAAATCCAGTTTTAGCCTTTCTCACTGATGCATAGCACTAATAAAATCGTTTAGTATATAAACCTCTTTCATAAACAGATCCTAGACAGGTGTTTTCGTCAGCGGGCACCATCGCGTCCACCGATCGTTTAACGTTTGCCCTCCGCTGTGTGATCACAATAAAAATGTTTTAGTTTTCAACAAAATTCTATGTGAAAGTTTTCTCACTTTTAATGAAATAGTAATTGCGTCCAACACAGATAACATCACAAAGCGAATAACTCTATCCAACTATAAATTCACCTTGAAAAAGTAAATGGTTCCCTTCTGTCCAACAGAATTTATAGAGTATGTTCTTAGGGGCAAAAAGTTTAGGAACTCCTCATCTAGTATAGTCTCAGGTAAGCGTAACATGTGGCGCTGGATCGCTGTCTTAATTTCAGTAGAATTTAATGAGGGAAAGTTCTTTCCCTCCATCATGGAAGTAAAGACACAGCGAGTTGAATCACTATAAGCACGCAAAGCCCCGTTTACATGCAACGCTCCTTCGCACAGCTGCCGTTAGCAAGAGGAGAAAAAGGAGACCGTAAGGAGTTTTATTTTTAGGACCTGTTCAGAAGATCGCCGTCTTCCTTCCCTTTACACATACGCCAATGTGCGAATTGTTTGATTTCTAATACTATTTACACATTTTTAACGTTGTTTGTGTTGTTAAATTCGTAATCGGTACTTCCGCAATTGGTATCGGAACTTTTCGTAATGGTTCCTGAAAAATTCGTACATTATAATTTTTATTATTATAATTATTATTATTTTGTAGGCTTTTATTTAGCTCACTCTTGGTGCTTGTCGCTATGATTAAAAGATGGTTATCGATTTTTAAATTGTTTTCCGATAAGAATCGAATTCAAACTTTACACATATACTGCTTTTGGATGTGGAGTCACGAATTTGATTTTTAGAGGGTTAGATTTTTTTTCAAGTTTTTCTTCTTTTAAAGTTGAAACGATTTTTGGGAAATATTTGCGTTAAATAAACTGAGAATCTCAGAACATTACTCTTTGTACCATAAGACACAGTGGGAAAAAAATTAAGTAAAAATTTTAACGTAGTTTTTTTTTGTTTTTTGTTTTTTTGTTTGTTTTGTTTATGCAATGAAGCAGAATGGGAAATACTGGTTTTTCTTGGGAATCATTACGAAACATCAGTTTCAAAGTAATAATCTCATTGCACCACACGATTCTCATGACATTATTTACACTATATAATTTGTTATTGTTGCGAGGTGTTAGTTCAGCGTGAGATCGGAGGTATTTCCAAGTTAGTTTTCTCTTAAGATGCGCTTTGCACTGCGTTGTGTTTAACGTTCTTAGTAATTTGAAGCGTAACTACTGAGTACACTTTGTGATATTCTAAACACTTGTACGAGTATTTCTGTGGAAAATTCCAGAACTTTGAAGTGTTTAGGTTGATAAAATAAATTTAATGAAACTATTATCGGACCTGTGTGCAATGACAATCATTTACGAACTATTATCAATCTATTACAAACCTGTACGCATGCAACAATATTATAATTAATTCATGTATTAAAATCGTTTTGAACGTGTTTCACAAAACAAAAACAGAAAAAGAAAAATTCTACTTGCGTTTTATGATTTTTTTTGCAATCTTTCTGGCCAAATAAGGTTTTAAAGAAAGGCTTGTAATTTATATTTATATTAACCAAATGTATAAATAGCACTACGCTTTATTTACATATATTTATGTACTGAAATTCAGTAATAAAATTTTTAGGAAGTTTGAAATGATTTAACAGTTTATTTAGACAGTTTGTATTCTTTAAACTGCGTTTTCTCAGTTTTAATTTTTTTCTATAAATCCTTTTACTTTAAGTCCTAAAACATATACAGGTATGGACTAAATTATTAGATATTTTTACTGCTTATTTAAAATTATATACTTTATAGAAACAAGGATGAGTTTTGCAAAATACTGAAAAAAAATTTTTTTTGAGATGAAAATGTGATGGAGATCATATTTGTTTTAAAGATTTTACATGGAAATGTGTTTTTACTTTTTTTCTCAGAAACTAATGCATTAATTGCAAAATCAATCCTTGAAGTTATTAAGAATAATAAATATAATAAAAAAATCTGGGGAAAACACTGAAAATTGTAGGAGAAGAAAGACATTTTAATTGTTAAAATTTTATTAAAAATTTATTAAATTAATTAAAAAACTATTTCTTTGTTAAAAATTAAAATAATTTTGTAGTACAAAAGACTTTTAATAATATTGTAAATAGTAGATGAAAGTTCCTAAATAAAAAAAAAATCCTTCAAAAGGTACCGAGCCTCTTATCGCGTTGAAGCCGATGTGGGCGTCTGAGGGCCTTAACTTTAGTTTTAATTTCAATGATATTTCTGAAATATCCAGCATCAGATAACCTTGTCTGTACTTGTTTATAAATATCAGTATCTTGTACAGTTCCATCTATTCTGGGGGAACTGCGATCACATCCGCAGACATCTATCAATGCAACTGTTTCGCTGACAGTCCAGCGAGCAGTCAATTGCACGTCAGCCATGTCGCTTGATAAAAAATTAAGTGAACCGCGCAATCTCTCAATGCAGTATCAGAAATCTCCCCATTTGCCCTGCCCCAGAGAAGTAGGGCATTCTAGCAAATTCTATCTCCAATCCTGAGAAGCAGTTAATACTTGTTCGCCATGTGAATGGGACACGTTTGCAAGAACCGGTTTTCTCTGCCGGTCGAATCTGCTCTTTTGAACGGGGCTTTAAAGATGATACACTGCACCAAACACTAGAATATAACCAGTTCAGAAACATGAGAAAGCACTTCACCATAACAGCGATGAAAACACACGCACGGAAGGAGGGAAGCTTAAAATTACGAATAGTGAAAGATATAATTGGCTACAGTATATCTTTGACTATCCGTAATACTAGCTATATTCTAACCTCCTTGTATTTTGCTGCAATAAATTGTATTGATGACGGTGAATCTGGCAACAGGAGAAGAAAGAATCAAAAGAAGACAAAATGAAACGGTGTTGTTTCGGTTTGTTGTTTTTGCTGAGCGAAAGTCCTATGTGTGTGTCTCGAAATCATTTCTTGCCGATCGATAATGTTAATTTTTTTTAATATGAAAAAATTATGGAAAATCGTAGTCATCTAGAACATATGCTAAAATGAAAGTAATCTCACAATATTCGGTAGAGTTTTTAGTGCATGATTGATGATGAATGTAATAACATGAAATATACTCCCATCTTGTCGCATCGTCTCTTAACTTACTTAAGGGAGAGATACGCAAGTTAATGAAAAAAAGGATTTTTGTTCGGGTTTCAGCTCTTCTAACAGAAAAATTTTACTTTGTGTTATGTAATGAATCTTTGCGTTTAAAATCTCTTTTCTGCTGATAGCATGGCTAGGGCATTAAAAACATATGCGTAATAAAACATATATATTCAATATTTGAGAAACATAAAAATTTTTCTAAGATGGAGTTGCAGCAAAATGATAATGATATGAATCGTATGGGTAAACTGCAGGATGACTCAGGTTCTCAGAAGAATAATATGGAATTAGAACAAAACGATAACATACATTCTGTTACAAATCATATGAATAAACCTAATGATTACTTATATTGCCAACTGACTGATGATCTAGAACATTCTGATGATAACACAGATACTGATTTGAGTAATAACACAGAAATACCTCATGATAATGTAGATTCTCATAAGAATAATGTTATTGAAAAACCTCGCAATAAAATTGCTTGTCATAAAAACACTGCAGGAAATCCTCTGGTATGTGAAGTGTGTGGTAAAATGTTCAGGTTAAGAAATAGCTTCACTCAACATTTGCATATACATACTGGAGAAAAACCTTATTCATGTAACATTTGTGGAAGAAGTTTTAGAGAAAATAGTATGCTTTACAATCATTATCTTAACATTCATACTGCAGAGACACCTTATGAATGCAATTTGTGTGATAAAAAATTCAAAAGGAAAGCAAGTCTTGATTTGCATCTTCGTACACACAAAGGGGAAAAGCCTTATGTATGTTCCTTCTGTGGAAAGGGTTTCACTTGTAAAAGTACACTGTCAGTTCATCATCGTATTCATACTGGGGAAAAACCATATGTGTGTGATATTTGTACCAAGTCATTTAGAAATAGGCGTTGTCTAAAATTGCATTATTTTGCTCATGCGAATGTAGAGCCTCTTTCATGCCATCTTTGTAGTGCAAAATTTAATAAAGAAAGTGATTTAACAGCTCATTACTTAGTTCATGCAGGGAAAAGGCCACATGTTTGTGAAACATGTGGTCAAAGTTTCTACAAAAAAACACAGTTAGTTAATCATGCTGTAGTGCATACTGGAGAAAAACCTTATGTCTGTAGCTTGTGCAATAAACATTTTAAAACAAAAAGAACACTTTCAAGACATTGCATCACTCACACTCCAGGAAAACCTTTTGTTTGTGAAATTTGTGGTAAGTCTTTCAAACGGAAGCACACTCTCAAGGAACATTGTTTAACCCATGTAGATGACAGACCTTTTTCATGTGATATTTGTAACAAAGCTTTTGCAAGAAAAGATGCCCTCAAAATACATTATATGACACATACGAAGCAAAAGCCATTTCTGTGTAACATCTGCAATAAGTTTTTTGGAAGGAAAAGCACACTGATTGCTCATCAAATGACACATACAAATGAAAAGGCATATGAATGTGATATTTGTAACAAGCGATTTAGTCGTAAAGGTGTTCTCACAGATCATTATAAGATTCACACAGGAGACAAACAGCATGTTTGTGATTTTTGTGGTATCAGATTTATTCATAAATCTTCCCTTACTTATCATCGACGTATTCATACAGGAGAGAAACCATATTTATGTAATATGTGTGGGAGGAATTCAAGATCAAAAAATAAACTCATTGAACATTATCAATTACGCCATCCAGACCACCTTAATGATGTACTTGATGAGCATCCTCAGTTGGATATGGAAGAAAACTTTAATGAGGATCTTAGTGAGCATTCACAGTCAGATACAGAAGATAATAATGAAAAACCTGAGCATTCTGAGGCTATAGAAAAGAATATTAATGATCAGTTAATTGAACAGTTTCAGTTACATACTAATGACAACCCTAAGGATAAACTAGCACAACATTCTTAGTTCCGTGTAGAAGAAATACTCAGTGTGTGATATTTATGTAAAATGACTCCGTAAAGTGCAGAATTGCCCACTTCTTTGGCACTTTTTGCAAGAATAAGAAGAATTGGATTTTTGTCAATAGACTTTTTTTTTTTGTGAATTTTGACTTTTTAAGTGAAAATAGATTAATGCGTACATGGACAAAGTCAAGGGAGTGTGCAGTGCCAAGTTTGTGCAATTCTGGGATTTTTTTTAAGTGAAAATATGTCAATGTGTACATGGATACCAAGTTTGTGCAATTCTTAATAACACACCAAGCAGTGGGTGATTCTTCACTTTCCCCAATTAACTTCTGTTCACTATAAACTGTGTCCCCTTTCCAAAAAAGTCCACAGTTAAATTCAAAATTTTCCACTTTATGCTTCTTGCATTTAAGTTAAGAAAATGCAACAAATAAATTGTAAAGGTTAAATTTTAAAGGATTGAAAAATATGTTGGTTTATTTTCACAGGTAGTAAATTTAGGGGTTTCTGCAAGATATTTTAGAAATTCTGTATAAGTATCAACTAATAAAAAACATTAAAATATGGAATATCAGTTTAAATTTCAGATCTTGCTGTCATATTTTTAATTAAAATTGATTAGAAAAGTTTTAAAAGCATATACAGTAAACTGATATTGATGATATAAAAATTATGTAGACTTTACATTAGCATGAGTACTGTGCAGGAATAGGATTCATAACATCTTTTGACATTTTATATTATGAAAACTCATGTTTTTCCCTTTTATTGTGTCTGCAACCTCACAAATAGTAATTATTTCATTGGCAAATTTATGAGTTGGTGAAAGACCTTTATTTAGTTATCTTTATCACTCATAGATGCTGTTCTGTTTTACAATAATAATAAAAAGATGCTTTTCATTGATCTTTATCACTCATAGGTGCTGTTCTGTTTTACAATAATAATAAAAAGATGCTTTTCATTGAAATAAGAAAATTCTTGAGGAGAAAAAAGTCTATTTGCAGATAAAACATGCTATAAGCTTTTGAAATCTACCTTTGTTTGGGTTGGCTAGTATTGTGTATATGCTTGAAAATGTACTAAAAACATGTAGAATTTTTTTTTTAATGTTGAAACAGGAGTGCAGGTAATCAGAAAGTACTATAATATATATTCTGATTTTTTTTTTAATTTTTTTTTTTTTTTTCC
>KK120441.1:204606-215605 GCA_000611955.2 Stegodyphus mimosarum
TTTTTTTGTAAAATAGAGCTAAGGTTGAGAAAATAATTTCTAAATGGGATGTAAAGAATATTTGATTTTTAGTATGATTTTTTAAAAAAGCTGTTTTTTTATTGTGGTATTTTAAACATTCAAGATTTAATTGTATTTTGCTGTTGTTAATGGCACATAAGCTGTGTAATTCTGAAAATTATGAGTTTAACTGGTTTGGTATTGTTTATAATCCTAAATTATAATTTTAAGTTAATTAAATATTGTAAGTATATAATCATAATTAAAACTTTCATTTATTCCTGCAGATTGTTATATGTTAAAAATATATGTACACCATGTTCTTTTATTTGTAAGATTACAGTTGTAAAATTCTTAAGTTCTACCACATTGAAGAAAAGTTATCCAATGTGTTGGAGCCAAAAAAAAGAGTACCAAAACAGTTTAGTTGTACATGATAGTTATTTTTTACATTATTAGATGACGTTAATAACTATAGTGTGCTATTCTGCTGCACTGAAAGCTTTATAATGCAGATGAATAATGTTGTATGAATTGTTATTTACAACCATCTGTTCTTTATATTTGGTAAGGTAATAGTTAAATTTTGTGCTTACATCTGCTTGAAATATTATCTTTGAAAAAATAAGAGCTAAATATTATATTTAGCTCTAATACAAAAAGTATGATATGATTTCAAATCAAAGTAGGTAATTCAACTTCAGAACAATACATGCCAGGCATCAACCTAATTCTGGAGATATAGTCAATGAAAGTCAACAAGACTATAGTGTATTTCCATGAATAAGAAAATTTAAAGACTGTATGTCAAAGCAAAATACTGTGTTTTTCAACTTTTAGCCTCATGGCTCACATGCATATTTTAGTTTTAAGTGATTATAATCCACTTGCATAATCTTTCAATTTGTCATGATCAACTTATATATAGCTGTTCTTTAAAAAATAAATAAATAAGAGGAGATTCATAAAATAATTTAATAATGAAGTAAAGAAATATACATACAATTAATTGATAATCATGAATTAATTTAGAATTGTAGGTAAAAATATGCATAGTATGTTTTCATAACCAGTGATTTGGTATCCATTGTTTCAATTATCTGCAGTTTTTAATAGAACAAAGAATAAATGTCTGTGTTCCAAAATATAACTAGACTGAGCATAGTATAACAAGCCAGTGATTCTCAACCTCTTTTGCTCCATGCAACACTTTCACAGTTGCTAAACAACCACAACCCCCTTCTTTCTGGAACTAAAAAAAAATGCATATACGTTTATTTAAATTTCATTATTTATTTAATTATTTTTAATGTGTTTGATAAATTAGACAAGAAAGCATTGCTAAATATCAAAACGTGAATGAAAGTAAGTTTCTTATATTCATAAATTAAAACTAAATACCTAACAAGTGACCGTATTCTCCCCCTGAAGATATAAAATCCCCTCACTTCCTTGAACCTTTGCCTTACTGTTCTCTTCTCTAGTCAACTACAAAAAACTGCTTGCTGGTGTCACATAGATGTAGCTAAATATGAGGATGAAAGTGATTGCTCCAGAATTTTTTATCGTCTTAATTAACAAATTCCTCCATAGATTCATATTCTTTTTCTTATTTAAGCTCTACTTGGTGATATAAATAAACTGACTGGGAATCATGACTGTCGGTGGTTAGTAAGTATTTGATTAATTTTTAATCTTTTCAGTAGTTACATTTGTTGGTTAAATGTTTTTATATGCTTCTAACATGCTTTCTATTCAAATTACTGCCCCATTAACAATATAACTTTTTTCATTGCATTTGAAACAGAATTAATTTTTATTTCTATTATGCTTTGAAAAATAGTACATTGTACAGTAAGATATACTAATAGTATTTTGTTCTAATTATATTAATTGTACTTCATTTTTCAGTAGTCTTAGGTGAATTAAACTAAAATGTCAGAATCCCTTATATTTATGTGTATGAGATAAACTATATACTGTGTTTGATGCAATTCACATTACTTCATGAAGTAGTATATTATGTAAGTAAATAAGTGTACTTTATTATTAATTTATTTAATCTTGGTAATGCATCACAATGCATAATTTATCAATTAAACATGATACTTGTTATGGTATTTATTGTAATCCGCCATGAGACTTAAAATGTATTGGATCATTTGGAAAGTTTTGCGGTTTCTTAAATTGAAAAGCATTTTCTTATTGCTGATAAGGAGTGATCTTCATCAAAGCAGAAATTTAAATATGGCCTTTTCACCTTGCATAATTAATTCTATCATGTGTTGTGGCATAATTTTTTTTTCCGTATTGCTAATAATGTAGAATTGTAAAGTTTATTTTTGTCATTGTATGCTCTTTTAGTTTAAAAAAGGAAAAAAAATGTTAGGGGACTGCTTATAGTCCTGTTCCTAATGACACAGTTTAAAGGTGGTTTGAGAAGTTTATCTTCGGGAATTTTAACCTCGAAAATGATGCCCAATCTGGATTACCATCCTCTCTAAATAAGAAGCTATCACTGAAAATGCATATTACCATTAGGAACTATCAGACAGACAGTGGCGCAAATAAGGGTATGCAAAGAATGCCGTTGCATAGGGGCCCGAAACTTTAGGGGGCCCTTGAATGTCCTGCAACGATTTCTAGTCTAGAAGTTGTTTATAATCTCGCACAGTTGACATATTGTTTGTTCGTAAAGTCTAGACGAGAGAGAGCTGTCTGCAATCGGAAGAATATAAAGCATCAACTTTGAGCTCACAGGAACAGCCATCAGAAATTAGCGAACATTTAAATATAATATCAAAAATTCAGATAGAATTTTAAGAATTAAGAATGTACCAGAAAATATTTCGACTGAAGTCACTGAAGAAGGCAAACTATCAGAAAATATTTCGACTGAAGTCACTGAAGAAGGCAAACTATCAGAAAATATTTCAACAACAGTCATAAATAGTCATGAAAGGTCAGAAAATGTTCCAACCGCATTTGGAGATGTAAAAAATGAGAGATATCCATCCGATTTTGGACATTATCTAGAAATTCTTACAAAGAATAAGAAGAGACTTATTTTAAATTTTGGCTTTTTAGACAAAAAGATACAAAACAAAGTTTTGAGTGAATGCCAGGGATTAATTTCCAAAATTAGAAGTGCTGGAGCCCTATGGAAGACTGTCAGGAAAAAAGAAAACGAGTAATAAATGAATAAAATAACTAAAAATTAAAATAATTAAACCAAAAGTAAAAGAAATGCAAAGAGATAAATTGAAATTTAATAAATTATTAAATTAATTACTGATAGTTAAATAAAAAAAATTATCTGACCTCATCTTATGTGGGGCTCCGGCTGGAATTGCAATTCCACTCAGAAACTAAGTAGTTCATCCAATGTTCGTCTGATTTTAAGTCCTGGTCGCACGTATAATTATTCAAGTAATGATAAATAAAAAAATGTACTCTTTTCTGCAACATACAAATGAAAAACAGTCAAAGCATCACTAAAAAGAATTGTGAGAATTCTAGGAACAGTATGAGGCTGTGGAAGGAAATTTTAACGGAAAAAATGTAGCCTTGGAAAAAAAAAAGAGGGAACAGCAAGACTTTCTGAACGCTGCACCCCTTCGATATAATTCTAACCCTTGAAGAGTAAATTTTCCTTAAATACGATCTGATAACAACGAGAGAATATACCTAACACTCCTCTGTAGAAGTGATAGAGTGGTTCTCCGCGTTTGGTTGCATCGTTCCAAAAATCTGCGAGAGTTTTGCAGTAGATAGTCACTAACGTTGTACTTGCACAACCAGAGTAACACTTTCAGAATTTCCAGGAACGAAAAATGTACTCAGGCTCATAAATTCTTTGCACTTCCTACAGAACAAGCCTTTGACATGTGAGTGAGGGCTCTTAAGTCGCAGGTCTCAACCTCTGTCCAAGGGTTGTGTCCTAAGGAAAGACAAGCTTGCATTCAGAAGTTAGAATAGATTTTTAAGGCATATTTATTATTAAAATAAAGTCTGTCTGTTAAAATTACGGTTCACTTACAGAAAAGAAGTGCCGGAGGCCTTTCATTTAGGGCTCCGGTGCGCTCCGGCTAAAATTATGATTTATCTCAAAAAGTGAGAAGTAACGGAGCCATGCTCCGGTGCAATTTAAGCTCTGTGTAATGCCAACATGCATATGTCGTGAAACACTTTTTTGTCGTGCTTAACCCTTACCTACATGTGTCCCGTTTTTGTCGCCTGGAAATATAGTTAATCAAGATCGTATAGAGAAACCGAAGGCTATTATTTGCAAGAAGAAATATATGAACTAAGAAACCTAAAACTGAACTGTATAGATAAACCTAAGGCTATTTATTATTCACCAGGGCTTAATTTCGAAACTTAAAAGTGCCGAAACGCTATGAAAGACCGTAAGGAAAGAGGAATAAAAATAAATCAAATAACTAATAAAATAGTAAAATAGCTAATTAACATCAAAATAATCAACAATTAAAAATAAAATTTAATAAAACCTAAAGAGATAGATAAAATTTAACAAATTATTGAATTGATAGTATATAGTTAAATAAAAAATAAAATAATGGAATTTGTCTTATTCGGGCCTTGTTGGAAGAAATTTTAGCGAAGGAAGTGTAGATATGAAAACAAAGACAGAAGGGGCCAACACTTTTCGACCATGGATCTTTCGTGATATCATTCTAAGTGTCTGTTAGGGGGAAAATCTTTTTCGTCAGTCTGAGGGTTAGCTGATAACAAAATAATATGTGGAAATTTCCGTCCATTGTAGCACAGCATCTTCAAACTTTTTTAAATGATGTAACCAAACGTTTTGGAATGAGGATTACATCATTCCAAAAATCCTTCATCATCCTTCTGATGGCGGTAACGGGCCAACAGTTGCGCCAAAGTCAAGACCTTCGCCCTGGATTTACCTTTTGAAGTTGGATATCTAGACCTTGGGGACCCCACAGTCCCTGCCCGGCTTTATATGTAGCCTCAGCAAGGAAGAAAACGTTGAAATTTAATACAAATAAAAATCGCTTCGGCCTTTGCTTCGGGGCAGCACTCCCTCAGCATCAGATAGATTCGTCTTGGTGCCTTGCCTTACTCCGTCAGTCCCCGTCACTGGAACCCTGAGGGCCGAATCCCCATTGAGAAGGTCGTAAATCTACATGCCATATAGCTCCACCACAGCCAGAGGAACAGACACGACAGTACCAGTACGGTCCCTGCCAAGCCTGAACCAACCTGAGAATAAACTCGGGTTCTAGTCCTGTGAAGTCAACTTATTTACTCCCGTGGTTGAGACTGCCTAAGTACAGATCCTAGCCAGTACTTCCCAGGAATTCTCCTGAGTCAACCCTCGGGGGCTAACGGGCCAACAATATCCATATGGATTTGTGAAAAACGTGAACCAGGAAGAGAGAATGTACCCAATGCTAGTTTAGTGTGTCTGGTTATTTTCGATCGCTGGCAAGAATCGCAGGATTTCACCCAATTTTTTATATGACGTCGTCGGGCCATACATGACGAGAACAAATGAGTTTCGTAGTAGCTGCAATTCCTGGATGTGATAGATTATACAAATTATTAAAGATGAGTCTGCGAAAGGAGTTTGGCACAAATGGACAAAGAACGTCAGTAGACATGTCACAAAGAATGTTATTATCGGAGTATTGGCATGGCTTGCATTCCAGCTTCAAAGATGATGTATTGTTTTTGAGAATGTTTTGTACTTTTTAATCATGCTGTTGAGCTTCGGAAAACGGTTTAAAATCCAAAAATGGAGATTTTGTTAAAGAATAAATTTTGATTCTCAAAAGAGCGTCAGCAACAATATTTTTAGAACCTTCCACATGCCTAATGTCGGTAGAATACTGAGAAATAAAATCTAAATGGCGTAATTGCCTAGGTGAACATTTGTGAGGATTCTGGCTTAAAAGCGTATATTAACGGTTCTGATCCATATAAATTTGAAAATTTCTTCGCTCTAACATGTATCGGAGTTTCTTAATTGCAGAATAAATTGAAGAGAATTCCCTATCATACACGGACCATTTCTCTTGACTTTGTTCAGTTTCATAAGAAAAAATGCTATAGGTTCCCATGTTTGTTGAGACAACTGCATAGTAGTGCCGCCTATTGCGACGTCTGAATCATCTACCAAGATGCTCAACTGTTTTCCGGGAATAGGGTGTCTCAAAAGGGTAGCCTGAGCAATGGCATTTTTGTCAGCAATAAAGACTTGTTCAACATTTTCGTTCCAGTTTAACGGTGAGGATGAATCCTTAACACGAGAACGAGATTCATTTTTATTGATATCATTTTTATTGATTTCTAACAATTTTATTACAGGAGAAGGAATGTGTGCTGCTTTAAGTATGAAACATCTCTAAAAATTAAACATGCCTAAAAATCGGCGAAGCTGAGTGAGGATTGTATGTTGAAATCTAAAATACATTTGACTTTGTCAGGAAGAGGTTCAATTCCGTTTTCATCAAGGTGAAACCCAAGGAATCAATAGATGTTTGAACAAAGGTGCATTTTGAAACATTTATGCAAATTCCCTATTCCTGAAGTTTTGAAAATAAAGCTTTCAAATGCCTGCAGTATTTCTCAGAGTCTTTAGAGCTTATGACAGAGTCGTCGACGAAAGCATAAACATATTTTAAATCTCGCGTGACTTCGTCTATAAAACGTTGAAAAGTCGCGGATGCGTTACATAAATCAAATTACATACGGGTATTCTCGAATAAACCGAATGGTATCCATATGGCAGTTTTGTGAATGTCGGCCGGTTGATTGGTATCTGATATGCCTTGATCCAGTCAAAATGACTAAAAATTTTAGTACCGTGCAATGAGGCAGTAAAATCAGTTAAGCATGGAATAGGGTATTTATCATTTATCGTTTGTGCGTTCAGCGCACGATAATCTCCTACAGGTCTACATTTTAAAGTTCCCTTTTTTTGGAGCCATGTGAGGTGGGAATGCATAATTGCTGCTCGACGGTCTTAAATGCTCTAGCTGCATCATAGTTTGCAATTTTTGCTTTGCTATTTTTTAGCGATCTGGAGCTAATCCATGAGGTTTCTCAACCACAGATGGATCTTTAGTTATGATATGATGAACAATGTTGTTTTTAGCAGGTTGGTTAGGATCTGGTAATTTAGTAAAGGAAGGAAATTCTTTTAAAATTTTATGATAAGGTGTATCACTGAAGACAGTGTTTACTGAATAAATATCTGCATTTTTCACACAGCCTACAGTCTGAAACTTTGTTTTTAAATCTTTGAGACATTTGCTGCTAAGATCGGGCACCAATTCAAAGAAATGGAGGAAGTTTGCTCCAAGAATGGGTGTACTAACATTTGCTATAAGAAAAGTCCAAGTAAACTGTCGTCTTAATTTGAAATTCAATAAATATGTTTTTTGACCATAAACATGGATAGTTGATAGAATTAGCAGCAAGAAATGTTTATTGAGGAGAGTTTCCTTTTTGTGAATTGTTTGCCAGAAGTAAGGACACGTCGGAGCCGGTTCCAACCAAGAATGAAACGTTTGTTCTCCGGTCACGAACGAACAGGCGAGTGAAATGTTACGCAAAGAATAATTTGCCTCTACTCTTTGCTGGTTTCGTTTCCCTTCCATGAACAAGCTTTGATACACTGGTCTTCTCTATATTGTTTTCTAAAACTTCTATGAAACAGCAAACTGTGGCAAACAGAATAAGCTCTGCTTTTGGAACTGCTTCTTTCTTTATAGCGATCTCCGCGGTTTAGCGAGCGACCTCGAGAAAGGGAAAGACGATCAATACGTTTGTTTAATTTTTCTATTTCTTTAAACAATTTATCCTCAATAGATTGATCGTCTGTACGAGAAACGGGACAAGTCGCTGGGGTTGGGTTTACTTTTTAGATTCAGTCAGCAATTTCTGCAGCTTTGTCTAAAGTTAAATCGGAAACCACTGCCAAATTAGACTGAACTGCCGAAGGCAAACGATGAAGGAATAATTCTAACATTAACTAGTCGGGAACATTTAAGGATTCCGCTCGTCGTCTCATATTCCTAAGCAAATCTGAAGGTTTTCGAGAGCCTAATTCCTCTCCAGATAATAACTGACGAATGTCTTGCTGAAATGATTTTCCCTTAACTCAGGTTTAAGCTTTGTACACTGGTTAAATAAATTAAGAGAATTTTCACATTTGATCTACGATCTATCTACTGGACAGATTTTAATAAAATTTTGTGTGAATATAGGTTGATATAATACAAACGAAATAAATATTCGACAGTTAGAATAGACACACATGTTCGTGTGTAACACTCATGGGAGTCTAAAGGTCTGAAACAGCGGTTGCAGAAGACACGAAAGAAAAGGGTTAATAGTTTCTTTTTCCAAGAAAAAAAGGAAAAAGAAAGACCGCTGCAGGCTATTTTTCCTCTCGCCTCCCCTTATTAGAGCCATACATGCCTCGCAGCGTGATGTCATACCGGAAATAAGGCCGTTTATCAGTGCCTGTGGCAATTGATCCCACTCATTCAGCAACGTTGTTTTTAGTTCCTGGATGGTTTTCGGATTGGGGTTGCGAGGTGCAATTGCTCTCCTCGCAGCGTCCCAGACATGCTCTATAGGGTTGAGGTCTGGAGACCTGGCTGGCCAATCCATCCAGCGAATATCCTCACTTTCGAGAAATTCGTGAACCAGAAGAGGTCTATGTGGCCTCGCGTTGTCGTTCTGTAAGATGAACTCGGGACCCCCTGCACCCCGAAAAAGGCGAACATAGGGCTCCAAGACCTCATACCAGTCACGGAGCCTCTGTCAAAGACGTGGAGACGTGTGCAGCCATCCAGCATGATGCCTGCCCAGACCATTACACCGCCACCGCCATAATTGTTGATTTCGCCGACATTGGAGGGTAGGTAGCAGGTCCCTGACTTTCTCCATATGGAAGTACGGCGGAAATCGGTTCTTTAGACTAAAACGGGACTCGTCGGTGAACAGAACGGTCGCCTATTGCTCAGTACTCTAATCACTATGCTGCCTGCACCATGCTAATCGGAATCTCCTGTCCGTAGACATGAGCGGGACGCAAACAGCTGGTCTCCTGGCAAACAACCCTCTCTCATTCAGGCTTTTGGAGATACTCACCCTTGTTACACTGGTTCCTGTGGCTGCATACAGGTCCCGAGAGACCTCAGAAACTGTAGATCCTCTGCATTTTTTTCTAGGAGCAGTGGTTTTTCCTTCAGTTCATTCTTTTCATGCAATTCGATAAAATATGCAAATTCTCTTAATTTATTTCACCAGTGTATAAGGATCGAATACAAAGCTGGTTTCATACGTAAATCCCGAACTAATGACGCAATATCTGGAGGAAGATGAACAACTACACAATTATATATATTAATTGATTCTGTGATAGGTTTGGGGGTGGCAAGAGCAAATGTTTTTTCACAACAAACCATAAAGCTGGGTCTGATCGGTTATAAACCCGAATTTGAACGCCATATACTATATTGTGCAAGGTTTAAGCCAAAATGAAAGTAAAAATTGTACTACAGAAAATAAAATACCAATAAAAAAAGAATATCTGAAATGTTTCAGATTTTAAATTACGTCCAAAGGGGCGTTTTTTTAACATTTTGTGTGTTACCTTTGTTTACTAAATATCACGTTCTTCGCAGTTATTCAGTTAAAGAACAATATGGCAAAGTAATTTTAAAATGAGCATATCTTTAGAATTTCCTATACACAGTCTCACGTGCTGAGATAAAAATGTCTTTTCTGTACAATGTTGCCATTGCTCGCTTTGAAATCCTTGTGTTTGTTAATCAAAAATTCGTTAAAGTTTTACAAAATACGAAATCAATAATAAAACAAATTCCAAATTTGGGCTTCCAGATGCTCATATTCGCAGCAGGATTACGTCATCCAAAATTCGATGGCTTTAGGTACAGCTAAGGCTACTATAAAGGGTATCTCTAGTAGCTCTAGGTACAGCCGTTTTATCGCTATGTGAGAAACATACATATTGGGTTGGCAACTAAGTAATTGCGCATTTCACTCGTAGATGGCTTCAGTTGAATTTTTAGGTTTGCAAACGTAGTACAAATGTAAAACACATTTTGTTATTTGATAGTTGGCAATTCAGCTGTGAAACAGTAAAAAAACGTTTTTTGATCGGTTGCGTAGTTTTCGTTTGGCGTTCGTTGAAAAATGGAAAATCAAAAGGAACATTTTCGTCATATTTTGCTATTTTATTTCCGCAAAGGGAAAAACGCATCGCAAGGTCATAAAAAGTTATATGCTGTTTATGATGACGAAGCCTTAAGAGAACGGCAGTGTCAAAATTGGTTTGCCAAATTTCGTTCTGGTGATTTTTCACTCAAAGATGAAAAACGCTCTGGTCGTCCAGTTGAAGTTGATGACGACTTAATCAAAGAAATAATCGATTCGGATCGTCACAGTACAACACGTGAGATTGCAGAGAAGCTTCATGTATCACATACATGCATTGAAAATCACTTAAAACAACTTGGTTATGTTCAAAAACTCGATACATGGGTTCCTCACAAACTGAAAGAAACGTAACTCATTAACAGCTGCGATTTGCTAATGAAACGTAATGAAAATGATCCATTTTTAAAACAACTGATAACTGGCGATGAAAAATTGGTTGTTTACAACAATATCAAGCGGAAAAGATCATGGAGCAGGCCAAGTGAACCAACTCGAACAACATCAAAAGAAGGTTTTGTTATCAGTCTGGTGGGATTACAAAGGAATTGTCTACTTTGAACTCTTACCACCCAACCAAACGATCAATTCTGATGTCTACATTGAACAACTAACGAAATTAAACAATGCAGTTGAAGAAAAGCGGCCCGAATTGACAAATCGAAAAGGTGTTGTATTCCATCATGACAATGCAAGGCCACACACATCTTTGGTCACTCGGCAAAAATTATTGGAGCTTGGTTGGGATGTTTTACCATAT
>KK120441.1:215627-229816 GCA_000611955.2 Stegodyphus mimosarum
CATCAAAAGAAGGTTTTGTTATCAGTTTGGTGGGATTACAAAGGAATTGTCTACTTTGAACTCTTACCACCCAACCGAACGATCAATTCTGATGTCTACATTGAACAACTAACGAAATTAAACAATGCAGTTGAAGAAAAGCGGCCCGAATTGACAAATCGAAAAGGTGTTGTATTCCATCATGACAATGCAAGGCCACAAACATCTTTGGTCACTCGGCAAAAATTATTGGAGCTTGGTTGGGATGTTTTACCATATCCACCATATAGTCCTGACCTTGCACCATCTGATTACTTTTTGTTTCGATCTTTACAAAACTCCTTGAATAGTAAAAATTTCAATAATGATGATAATGTCAAATCGTACCTGATTCAGTTTTTTGCTAATAAAAACCAGAAGTTTTATGAACATGGGATTATGATGCTGCCTGAAAGATGGCAAAAGGTCATTGATCAAAATGGGCAATACATTACAGAATAAAGTTATTTAGTTCCATGAAAAAATTGTCTTTAATTTTCTAAAGAAAATCCGCAATTACTTAGTTGCCAACCCAATACATTTATGCACATTCTTCATTATTTAATTTCCTTAAATATAATACAGGGCTGCAGTATTTGGTGGCAACAGTTTGAAAAGAGAACTGACATTTAGTGCTTTCGACGTAAAATCGCAAAAAGAATATAATAGTCCTCCAGGAACAAAGCCGCTTTGGACAAATAATAAGTAGAAAAAATGATAAAATGAACTGTAATTGCTACTCATCTGTGATCTGAAGAACAAAATCGATTTAATTCATAAGTTCTGGTTTGAGGGTATTGAGATGGCGATCCGTCAAAACCGAAAGTACTTGCGAGCTATTCACATGGCCTGATTTGGGGAAGTTCGGATGACACCAATGTGGTAATCGTTGTAGATCCCACGGGATTCTGATTGCCCATATTACATTAAATGTCCTCACTGTATTCATCAAGAACTTTCAACAGACATATTATGCAGTAAAATTGATCTTTATTACGAGTCTTCAAATTGGCATGTTACTTCTCGAACAGCCGGTCTCTCTTCTCTCTCTGCGCTGCGAATCCTAATCCTACTAGTCTCTTGTATACTCGTACACGATCACATTAGGATTTTAACCAGTTCGTTTTGAATGCTTCTGCCTAGGGTTGCCGTATTTATCGGCAGACACACGGGAGCGCTAAGCACGCTCCTTATAACTATCAGCACAGGTTCACTTACCTAAAAGATGTACCGGAAACCTCTAATTTAGGGCTTCGGCTATAGCTGGGAGTTAACGAAGAAATGTAGAATTATCGGAGTCGGACTGTATGGGATTCGAGAAAATTTAGGCTCTTTAACCTACGCAAATGGCAAGGTCCGTAGAAAGAACGTTCTACGGACTACGTAGAAAGAACGTTATTTCTACGGACCTTGCGCAAATGGAGGAAGAACAATGTCCAACAAAGCCAATGCTGCTGCTTTGAATATATGAGTCAAGATTCTTTATGTAGCCTTATTACACGATGTAAGGCAGCGCCCATTTAAGTAGTTGATATAAATTTATATTTCATATATTGAATTTCCGAGAAATTAATTCTTTAGAGTATGTATTACATATTTGATTTGTATAGATATTATATTCGGGTTGCCCTGAGCAACGGGAAAAGCAAGGAGAAGGCATAATACAACTCAAGTAAGGATTACATTCAGAAATTTTTTTTTTTTTAATCTTTTCTTTTCACGTGCGTCAATATTTATAAACTGTCCGAAATGTTGAGGTTGAAATGCATATTTATTTTTAGTGATGCGTCAGTTTGAAGTATTTTCACGAATCTGAATATGTCTATCAAATTGTTAGATAGTGTTTATTTTTTTAATTAATATAGAGTTCGAGGTACTTTTCTGTAATTTTGGTTTTAGTTGTATTTTAAATCAAAAATGCGCGCGACCTTTACTTTTCTTATAAAAATAAGACATTTTTATCTATGTTTTTTTCGCCTAAATAGTTTATTAATACTACAAATGAACTATTTTTATAAATTGGAAAATTTCTTTATATTCTATTTAATATATTTGGCGTAGTATTTTTCAAAGATTAAAAGAAAATGAAAACTATGTTTTTGTGAAATATATTAGCCAGCGTAACCAAAAAAAGTGCAAGAAATTAAAAAATTCTGTAGGAATAGTAAATATGGTACTTAAATTTTGTCTTTGTCGTTAACTATTAATTTCTTATTTCAGTGTAACTTCAGCTCTGTCATGTTAGAAGGTCTTGCGGCATGGATTCTCAACACGTATGTTGGAGAATATGTAGAAAATCTAAATACAGATCAGTTGTCAATTGGCTTATTGCAAGGTTGTTAGTCTAATATTTAATATTTTAAAAATTATTGCTAATATTAATTTTTTGTCTGTTCATCATTATTATATACTGTAGAATTCAAATTATCTGACTTCCATAGAACTGTGTTGTTTGCTTTCTTCTGGGTTAAATTTAATTAAGCGTACTGCGAATTTATTTTCTTATTGTAATGGTTCTGCTGAGTTAAATAATATAAAAAGTACTACATTATACTGCACATTTTTGAAGAAATTCTTAAATTACGTTGGGTGAATGTATAGAGCAGTTTATGTACAGTATTGGGAGATGTTAATATATAAAAATTCTGGGAGGGGGAATTGTTCTTTCTTTAATCATAACAAGTGTTCCTCCCTAAAAATAGATTAAATAATTCTCTTGTTAATTCCTTGACAAGTAAATGTATTGGCAAAAGATCAAAAGTCATTAACTTTGTCTTTTCAAAATATGAAACTAGTTTATATTTCAGATAAGCTATTTCTGTTAATAAAATAATTGGTATTTACATATTAGCACAGCCACCTTAGCAGAAGTTATCAAATTTTTTGAATACACCATACCATGCACAGAATGATTCATCAATTTTAGAAAGCAGTGTTGACATTTTTATATGCATTCTTTTTCGTGAGTTGCAGGTTCCAATGGCTTCTAATAATGGTTTGTCATATTTTGTGTATTAAACTTAACTTTAAAATTGAATGTGATGAACTTTCTCCAAAATTACATATTTTACTGCAAAATCTCTAATGGAAACTGTAGTACGATTCTATTGCAGCAGTTTCCACACTGCTCCGACTCCAAAGCAGATGTGACGGATTCTTTTTTGTGCTTTGCTGAGTTCGTGGAGAGGTGCATTTGTTTTCTTTCTTTTATGAATGGCATGCAGCCTGCTATTCCTTCACAGTGTTAAGTTTGTGGGCAGGGATGAGATACTGGCTGGCAGTGATATGGCTACCACAGCTGGTCAGGACTTATCATTGACCATTTCATGCATACTGTTTCATGAAGTTGTTTCGTGATGGAGGAGTGTGTTACCTTCCTGCGAACCTTACATGTTAGTTCGGTTTTCCCTAGGGGTTCCCTCATTAAAAAAAAAAAAAAAAAGTTAATAAGTAGGTTTATTGATTGTTTGGACATAAATGTCTGATTCAAATTTAAAATATATGTGTAATAAATAATTTTTTTTTGGAATTATAAGTTATTCTTTTCTTTGCAAAAAACTGCCAGACTTTGTAAAGAGTAATTGTACTAGTACATAAGTATCAGATATTTTTTAATTTAAATTTTCAAGCATGAACATTTGCATCCAATAGGTAAGTTTTATTATTCATTTAGAACAGAGATATCTATATTTAAAACTATTGTTAATTTATATATGAAAGCATAAAATGGGAGATTTATCTGAAAAAGAATCTGTGTAAGTTTTTTTGAGAAAAAAGATTTATGTTCTTTAGAACAAGTTGGGCAAATTCAATGATACTTTAGTATGTGTCATTAATCTATTCCAATTCCTTAGACATATACTAAATTGGATATATACTAGACAAACTTTTCCAGTTAGAAATAAAGGGAAAGTAATCAATTTGTTCTTATAAAAATGTTATTGTTATTATAACACTGTTTTAAAATACAGAAGCAGTATTTACACTTTATATAAATAAAGCACTGCATATAATACTGTAAAAAAATATTTTTCTGCTATCAGGATCAAAAGCAATTATTCAACATATTGGAATGTCTTTGATCTTTGTTTGGTAATCAATTTCACCTCATTTGCAATGCTAGCTGATTTAATAACATCTTTGCTTTTCAGATTTGTAAACACCATCAACTTAGCATATGCTTTACAATATCCAAATACTGGATATGCATATCATTTTCATACTTTCCAACAATCTTTTTTTTAACCTTCATGATAATCCTAACATGACTTATTGAATTCAAGTCACATTCCAAACAGGATGCATACCAAGCTGAATGTATTTCAAAGCTGATGTAGACTGAGATACCTCTGTAATTACAATATACACTGAAGTGCCACTGAATTAGGGATACCTACCTAGTAACGAGTTGGGCCTCCTCTGCCCTTGATAACAGCTGCCACACGACGAGGCATAGATTCAGCAAGTTTCTGGAAACATTTCACGAGAATGGCTTACCAAATATTAGCTAAAGCTGACCATAATTCAGTAAGGTTTGTTGGTGCTGGCCTATCACGCCTTGTACCAAAACATCCCAAAGATGCTCAATAGGATTTAAGTTTGGTCTTCTAGGTGGCCAATTTATGGCAGAAAAGTGAGAGGAATGCTCATCCAACCAGCCAGTAGCCAACCGGAACTTGTGAGAGGTACAGTTGTCTTGCTGGAAAACTCCATTACTGTGCGGATAACAGAACAGCATAAACGGATGGAGGTGATCACCGAGCAACTCTACATACCGAATTGCATTGAGGGAGGTTGGTATACATACTAAAGATCCCAAACAGTGCCTGAAAAAAACACCCCAGACCATGATTGAGCCACCATGCTCTTGTGCAGTTCCAACCTGGCGTGCAGGATCCATGGCTTCATGAGCCTGACGTCATATTCTGAGCATCCGGTCGCCATTAAATAATCGGAATCGAGACTCATCATTCCATGCTACTTGTTTTCAGTCCTGTAAACTCCGGTCTCTGTGTTCCCTTGACCAGGCAAAACGTGCAGCCCGATGGCGAGCCATGAGCAGTGGTACTCTTGTAGGTTGACGACTCCCGAAACCCATACGGTGAAGCGAGCATTGCACAGTCAAAATTTCATTTTACTGATGGAATTCAGTGACAGCATACCATCATGTTACTTAAGGGAAAAAATACCATACAGTGAAACATGATTTAAAATATCTTAATTTTTTGTTTTCATAGTTCTCAAATTTACTTAGTGGCTCACATTTGTTTTTGGCTACTTGTGTTCTTCAGTTTTATTTGCAAATACTGATTACTAAGTATCAACGAAATGACTTCATTTTTCTTTCACACACTTCTTCTTCACAAAACTTTTTTTCTTCACCAAACAGGATATACACCAAGTTGGATGTATATCAAAGCTGATGTAGACTGAGATTTCACTGTAATTACAATATACAATTTCATTTCACTGATGGAATTCAGTTACAGCATACCGTCATGTTACACAAGGGAAAAAATAGCATACATTGATACATAGTTAAAAATAGCTTGATTTTTTTTTTCATTGTTCTGAGGTTTACTCAGTGGCTCACATTTGTTTTTAGGTACTTGTGTTTTTCAGTTTTATTTTCAAATACCAACTACTAAGTATTAACGAAATTACTTTTTCTTTCGCATATATTATTGATACTCTTTTTTTTAAGACCTGCTTGTTTTGAAAAAAAAAATATTTTACAGTGTTCTGGATTAAAAAAAATATTCGGAAACTTCTGAAAATCAACTCGCATAAGTATTCAGACAGTTTGAACAAACAATTTGTATGTAATGGAAACATGTGAGAAAACAGCACATTCTGTATTTCATCGGATAGCCTCTGGCTAAAATTACACTTCTCACATACTTTGACATGGAATGTACTAATTGTTTTGCTTAAAAATTTTCCATTTCCCCATAAAAATTGCTTTTAAGACCTTTTGAAAAAATATCGTGTTTCGTTATCCTTTTCTCCAACTGATTGCATACATGTTCAATAGGATTTAATTCTGGAGAATGTGGAGGACAGTTGTATAATAACATCAAGTGAATATTTAGGCTTGTGTGTTTAAGAGCGTTATCTTAATAGAATTACATTTCAAGTTTTCTAATCAATTTCATTCAGGTTTTCATTAAGAATATTTCTAGATTTATTGTTATATGTTTTATTTTCTCTAAAAACAAAATTTTCTATACCAAAGCATCAAAACATCTGCAAACCATCAAGTGTCACTTGTTCCAAAATAAAATATCATCAAATTTATTTGGAACTCCATGCTTAACAATAAGTAATAGGTTTTCATATTTAAGCTTTCATCTAGGGTTTGCCAACAAAAATTCATCCATTGGACTCAAATATATTAAATTTTGATTTTTCTACTAATGTAACACTGCTCCAATATGATAAATATTTGTTTACCTTGGATTTTGCAAATGTCAAACAAATCTTCCTTGTTTTCTTGTTGACAAAGAATTTTCTTTCGGATCACCCTTTTGCTCTAATGATGTTTTAGCAGATTCAGGGTTAACTTTTACCAAAGACTGTTCTTAATCCCCTGAAAATTTTGCAAAACTAATTTGAGTTTTGTCTGAATATTTGTAAGAAAATCACTGATTACTTCATGTTTTTTGGAATGTGTGTCAGATTTCAGTGTGTTTTGAACAGTTCCACACAGTTTCCAGTAACATAAAAAACAGTCAAATGCTTTACACCACGGATGTTTTAGATGATAATAAATATGATGATAATACATATAAATTTACCATTTTTAAACTGAATTTAAACTAAAAAAAAAAAAAAAAAAAAACAATTTTTTAACTAAAATTAAAACAAAAAAAAAAAAAAAAAAAACTAAAAGCTTTCAGATTTTACATTACACACAAAGGTGCATTTTTTTAAGCATTTTATGTGTTACCTTTTTTTTATTAAATATCTATTGTACACTTGAACCATGAAAATTCAGTTCAACAGCAATGTCGCAAAATAATTTAAAAAGAGCATATCCTTAGAATTTCCAATACACAGTCTTGCGCACTGGAGATAAAAATTTTTTTTTTCAGTATGTTGTTGCCATTGCTCGTTTTGAAATCATTGAGTTTGTTAATAAAAAATTCACTAAAGTTTTACAAAATATGAAATAGATAATAAAACAAATTCCAGATTCCAAATTTGGCCATCCAGATGTCCATACTCGAGTGGAGGACTATGTTATTCAGAATTTGATGTACCATTGTTTTTTCACAGTGTGAGAAACATATACATATATTCATGCAGATTCTTCATGATTTAATTTCTTTAAATATAATGCGGGGCTCTAATATTTGGTAGCAACTATTTGAAAAGTGAAACACCTTTTATAGTTAGCCAACGCAAAATGCCAAAATCAAATTAATAGCCCTTCTGGGCAAATTGCTCATTTGGGCTAAAATTTTCTAGCAGAACTTGTTAATTGGCTTGCCTTGTTAACTTCATATATGAAACTGTTAATGTGTTTTGTTAAATAAGTAATTATTTCTAAACAGAGATGATAATTCGTATGATGTAATTTCATTTAAAAAAAAAATCTGAAAGGTTTCAGATTTTAAATTACGTCCAAAGGGGCGTTTTTTAAACATTTTGTATGTTACTTTTATTTATTGAATATCATGTTCTTCGCATTTAAACCATAAAATTCAGTTAAAGAACAATGCCGCAAAATAATTTTAAATTGAGCATATCTTTAGAATTTCCTACACACAGTCTCACGCGCTGCAGATAAAAATGTTTTTTTCTGTACAACGTTGCCATTGCCCGCTTTGAAATCCTCGAGTTTGTTCGTCAAAAATTCGTCAAAGTTTTACAAAATTTGAAATCGTTAATAAAACAAATTCCAAATTTCAAATTTGGGCTTCCGGATGCCTATATTCGCAGCAGGATGACGGCATTCAAAATTCGATGGCTTTAGGTACCGTCGTTTTATCACCATGCGAGAAACATACATACATTTATGCACATTCTTCATTATTTAATTTCTTTAAATATAATACAGGGCTGCAATATTTTGTGGCAACAGTTTGAAAAGTGATACAGACTTTTAATGTTTCCGACGCAAAATCGCAAATCGAAAACAATAGTCCTTCAGGGACAAAGCCCCTTTGGACTAAAAAATATATGGTAAAAAATATCATGTTCAAAAACATTTCAGCAAAATTTTTGAGTGCGCCAACTATTATGCGAGTTGCTAATTAAACTTTTTGAATATATTTTTCTATTACTTGGAATATTTTGATAATATTTATTTTGAAACAAGCAAGACTTAAAACAGGGAAAAAATAACATATTAGAAAAAATTAAAGATTATTATGCACTGAATTTAAAACACGAAATAAAATGTATCTTGCAGAATTATTACAATACCCTTTTGAACTACATTAAAGATTTTTTTCTTTCTGTAGCAAAGTGATTATTGAACAACGAAGGAAATTTATATTTTGAACATTGGAGTTAGGAACAGTTGGAATTTGAGTATTTTAATGTAAAAGCAATTTCATAGATCCAAAAGTTGGTCGCTAGCCAAATATGATAGCAAATATTTTTTGCTTAAATTAATAAGCTTACAGTGCTTGGTGATTTATTGTAATTTTTGCTTCTAAGCATCATACACACACACAAAGTGCTTAGCTAATGTGTAAGCACCATTTTGTCTTCGTATCCGAGTGTTTCATACTGTCATATCTGAATATACCCACCCATTATAGGATGTTTGCTAAAGTGCTCGAAGTATGAAAACTGTATTAAATTCATCAAAGAAAAATTGTAACTGATTTGTTTGAATATCTGATCCTTTCAAACTTAAAAGAAACTCTTTAAAATAATTTCTGATATTCTTAAGTTTTATCTGTTTTAGAGGCTTTTGATTATTGTATTTTACTTTAACCTTTACCATATATTTCTTCCTTTATTTTAAGCACTAGCTTTCAGTAAACTTTAAGAGTTTTTTGCTTAATAGACTTTACTTATCAGTTATTTTTTAATGCATTTCTTATTAATATTTTCTTATTTCTTAATTTCTGTTTTAATTATATTAATTTCTTTAACAGGAATTTTCAAAAGCATTATTTTGTATCTTACTGTTTCATAATTTTATCATAAATATGTCTTCTGTACTTTTTATTACATATTTTAATCATACCAGAGAAAGAAAAAAAAAAACTTAATGTTTGGAATTCAAGTCTTGGTAGAGTTTGGAGGAAGGCCTTTATATCTATATTTTGGTCATTTTTCATGTCTTTTTATATTTAAACTACCAAACATATCATTCTAAATAAATATAGTGCTTTTTTCTCCCAGGTTTTTGATTACATAATAAAGCTGCTATTATACCACTTGTTGTAAAATATGGTCCATTGCCATTTTCTCCCATAGCATTTTCTTTTCAAAATTATGAACCCAACCCTCTTTTTTTCTCATTTCTGAATTTACTTTTTCACAGAATTGAGTAGTACTAATGAGGTATTTTTGAAAGGAATTTTGAAACTATAAAAACGAAAATAAGAAATGTAATAAAAAGAAGGCTGTTCTTAGATTATATTAAGGAATTTTAATGTTATTTTCTTAAAAGTTGTATAAATATTTGTTGCAATGTAGTTGAGAACTTAATTAATGGTATTAAATAAATATGAAACAAATGAACAAAAAAACAAATTCAGTAATTTTTAAGTTTACTATAAAAAGTTAATATAAAAAAAGCGGTGGGAGAGGAAATTAAACCTGTTAATTATAACAAGTACAAAGTTGGAACACATTGTACTTGTTACATAATCTTTGCATCAGATGTAGGAAATACACATCCTGCATGTAATTATTCCAGTGAATTGTAGAATTTTCACATATGTCAAGCTGTTAATCACACAATTTGCTGTTCATCAACTTCTGTGCTCAAGAATACATAAATCGAATAGCAGCAATGAACGGTATTGTGGAACCACTGAACCAGTTTCCAATACAGAAGTCCTTCTTTTATAATTATACTACATATTTTTGTTGACATATGTAGCATAATAATAAAATTAAGATTAAATTCATACGGTTTATGCTTTTTAGCTATAAAGAAAAAAATCAGAATTTGTTTTGTAATATATAGCTAAAATAAACTTTCTTATTGCATTATGTTTGTTGAAATAAAATATAATAAATTAGAAAATAAAATTCTGTCAATTACATTATTGAAAATATACTAAACTGAAAAAAAGCATCCATTTGTCGGAATTTCTCAAATATCTAGCTGGGCTGTGGTTACTTTCGGTCAGGGTATATAGAGTTATGCTATATTTGAAATATGAATTTATAATCTTCTGTGGAGGAATTACTAATCTACAATTTTGTTAAAAAAATTCTTTTAATTTTTTAGGGGAAGTGGAACTTGAAAACCTACCTTTAAGAAAAGATGCTTTAAGAGGTCTTGAGCTTCCAGTAGAAGTACATGCAGGTAATAATAAAATAATTAATGTGAATTATTAGTCAATGCTTTTGATTTTGTATTTTAAATTAATTAAAATTTTTTTTAAGGCTTTGTTGGAAAAATTAAACTTCAAATTCCAGTAAGTAGATTACGGAGTGAACCTTGGGTGATATTTATTGAACGGTTGTTCTTAATCGCTGGACCAGCCATATCTTCTGAAGTTAGTTTATACATGCATTTAAATATTTATTATTTTCAATATTCAATTCTTTGTCTGTTTATACTAAAAAATTTGTTTTGGAAATTTTTATCTGATTTCTAACTCTTTCAGTATGATGAAAATGTGGAAGAAAAAATTGCATTATCAAGAAAGCTCACTCGCCTTGAAAGTTTGGAAGCAAAATTTAAAGTAAATAATTTAATTTTTGAAAGTTGTAATTGTTATAGTTTTGTTTAAATGTTGGGCATTCCATTTACTCTTATATTAGATGAAAAATATAACATCTGACTAGTTGAAAAATATATCTGTTATAACCATTAAAGGAGAAATATTAAAAATTTCCTAAAATTAAATATTCCCATTTAGAAATAGTGTTGAACAGGAACACTAACCCTTTGAGTGGCGACATGTTTTATGGATTCACTCATAAAGAATTGTATTGGCTCAGCATTTATTAGCAAGATTAAAAAAATAGCATATTTTACTTTTCGTTATCACACCCATCTATTCATTATGATAATATCTTAAAGTTGAACCATATGTAGTATTATATATATGAAAATAATATAATGTGTTTTGTGTTTATCTTATAGTATAATGTTATATATACACTGGTGTGCAAAAATAAAGGACGAGACGGTTTTTTCAATATAACTTTGTACAAAAGCTTTCCAAATCAACACATTTAATACCGTAAGATCCCCAATACGTAAGGATATGAGTAGTGTAAGCAACACTTACTAAAAGAGAAATCAGAGGGATAAAAAGAAGCTTTTTTGAAAAAATAGCATGGAGCGCAATGCGACAGAAGGCCGAAACATCCCTGTGATAGGTGTCCAGCAAGAAACATCCGGCCTTTAATAGGGGATATGATCTCCCCTGACTGCTAGGCAGGTTTCACATCATTTGTGCATGCTGGATATGTGGTTGTTAATGAGCTGTTGAGACACTGCTGCTCATTCCTCTTGTAGCACCAATCGCAGTTTCGGAATCGTTACTGGCGATAAGTTACGTGCTGCCACGGGTCTCCCTAGTAAGTTCCGTACACGCTTGACGGGATTTAGATCCAGAGACCTTGCCGACCAATCCATGTGTTCAATATCTTCACTCTCCAACAGCTCTTAGACAGTAACTGTGCGCTGAGGTGGAGCGTTGTCGTCCATGAAGAGGAACTGAGGACCCATAGCCCTTGTGAAAAGACGCATGTAAGGAAGAAGAACCTCGTTACAATAGCAGTCCCAGGTGATGGACCTCCTTGGAAGATATGAAGGTCAGTCCGGTTACCAAGCATTATGTCTGCTCGAACGAGAACTGTGCGACCTCCAAAACAGTCCCTTTTGATGACGTTGAAGGGGTTATTTTGTGTTCCCTGCTCTGTCCAGATGTGTATGTGTCTAGAATCGCAACTCAGACTAAATCTGCTCTCATCTGTAAAGAGTACTCGTCCCCATTCATTGTCTCTCCAATTCCGGTGTTCCTGGCACCACAGAGAACGCCTTCTCCGATGGGCAGGCGTTAGAGGTACACACCGTACACGGCGTCGTGCAAACAGACCACCACCGTGCAGTCTTCTGGCCACGGTAACACGCGATATCGGTCGTCCAGTCGTCTGTGTCGTGTGTCTAGCGATTTCTCCCGCTGTCTGCCGCCTGTTTCTTCTGGCCTGTAAGGCAATATACCGGTCATCTGCGGGTGTGGTTCCTCGTGGACGACCACTACTAAACCCCCGGATAGCTGTTCCTGTAGTTTGAAATTGTCTCCAAAGTCGTGAAACGATGCTGTGAGCAATTCCGAACTTTGCAGCCACACTTGTCACACACTTTCCAATGAATCGACCCCGGGTAAAAGCATCCAGATGTCGTCTAACATATTGATTATTCGCCATTTCTCGCTGAGGCAGCAACTCGGTGTGATTTTAACTGCTATACGGCGTGCAATCTCTTTGCCAGAAATACTGATCTTACACCGACAACATGCTTTATACTACTCAGACACTCCCCCATTACGTCTACCTGCATATCTGCACATGTGCTACCGTACATCACCTTACTTAATCTCCTGATTGGTCTTTCTGTCCGCTCTGCCTGCTCGTTCAGCTGATATGCTAATTTTTCGACTTCGTCCTTAATTTTTGCACACCAGTGTATTCTCAGCTATATTAATAATAAATATTGGTGAATTACATAATTTAATGTTATAGTTATTATATTACAGAAGACAGTAGAAAATCAAACCTATGTAATGTAAAAGTTTCAGCTATGCATTTAAACTTAAGCCTGATATCATCAAGCCATCAGTTGTCATCAATTGTCTTAAGCGCATCAGTTATTATACCATTTGCAGGATGCAATGCTTATCACAATTAAACTTTTCTTTATTCTGTCATTTCTTAAGTACTAACTTAAAATTAACTGTTTTTGTCTGTGAAACCACCTTTTTTTGGTCAAACTTTACTAAAGAAGGTAACCCAGAAAAGGTTGTTTCATATTCCATAGATCAATATAGATAAAAGCAAAATATTTTAATTAAGAAGGTAACGCTAATTTGGCAGCAAGTTTCTTGACTGGACAAAAGCAGTCAGTCCACTCAGGGTTAAAAAGAAACTAAAAATAATTTTATTTATGAATAACGTGCATTTTGCTAACTTATAAATTTATTTACATTCCTATCACTACAGTTCTAAGCCTAATTTCTAGAATGTCATTTAGAATGTATCAAGTAATTATTTCAAATTTCTATATTAAGTAGTAAAATATTTATTGCCATTGTTATTATATGCTGAAATAGATTAGTTTAAAGATTAATTCCACTAGATCAGTAACTGATATACAATAAACTTTGCTAATTTGTCATCTCCATGATCTATTGGGTCATCCGGAAAGTTCTGCGGTTTTTTTAATGACAAATCCAAGATAGCATTCTGAGAACGGTACAAACCTTTACTGAACAAGGTATGCGCCATTTTGTTCGATGACCTTTTGCCATCTCTCAGGTAGTTGGAAAATCCCCCTCTCGTAGAAGGTCCTAGGTTTGTTGGCGAAGAATTCATCGAGGTGGGTTTTGACAGCCTCCAAAGAATTGAACTCCACGCCTTTCAGGGAATTTTGTAGGGACCGAAACAGATGAAAGTCCGAAGGAGCAAGGTCAGGAGAATATGGGGGATGGACCAAAACATCCCATCCATAGTCCAGGAGTCTTCTGCGAATGTCCATAGACACATGTGGCCTGGCGTTGTCATGATGGAACACAATGCCCCGGCGATTGGCCAGTTCTGGTCGCTTTGCTTCAATAGCTGTCTTCAGATCTGCCATTTGGGAGCAGTACTTCTCTGAATTGATGGTCTGATTGGGTGGCAGTAATTCATAATGAACCACTCCCTTGTGATCCCACCATATGCAGAGCATCACCTTCTTGGGGTGCAACCCACCTTTGGAGGTCGTTTGTGGAGCTTCACCGGACTTATTCCATGATCGTTTC
>KK120441.1:229907-241717 GCA_000611955.2 Stegodyphus mimosarum
ACGAGCGAGAGATTGCGCTCTGTTAGAGTATGCGGTACCCAAACATCGTATCGGCTTACGTAGCCAAGCTTCTTCAGATGATCATGTACGGTGCTTTTTGGAATGTTTAATCTCCCTGCCAGTTCTTGCACTGAATAATGAGGGTTTTCGGCGATAGCTTCCTTGAGTAGATCCTCCTTGACAGTGGAGGGATGCCCAGATCGTGCCTCGTCTTTGAGACTGAAATCGCCGTGTTGGAACTTCACAAACCACCTTCGAACTGTGTCATCAGAAACAACACCTTGTCCATATACTGCACAAATTTTACGGGCTGTCTTGCATGCATTCTTGCCTTTCTTGAAATAAAAAAGCATTATATTGCGAAAATGTTGCTTTTGGTTCTCCATCTTCACCCCTGCACAGAATCGAACCTACTACGAAATATGTTAACAGAATGGAAAAATATTGTAGAGGAAAAACCGGTTTTTCTTATCAGGCGAGAAATCAATGTCCTGTCTTGAAGCATCAACTCGAAATTCGAGCCGATGCGCGCGTGGGTTTGAAAAACCGCAGAACTTTCCGGATGACCCAATAGATAAGTCACTTTTTTTCCCCTAAATTCTCACAATGTCACTTATCATATGCGAAGTAGTAATTCATATGATAGCATAAAGATAGGATTACCATTTTGAGATTCCAAGAAGTCAAAGGGATTTACTTTTGCTTTACTGGTAAAGAAGGTAAAGTTTTTCTCTTTCAGATGAGTTCTTTCCCCCATAAGCAAGTATAATATATAGGTGCATAAATAAACTGTAATGTTTGCTACAGTTTGCAGAAGTTTTATTTATTATTTTTTTAATTATTATTATTGTAGCACTGATTTTAAGTAAGAAATGTCTCAGAAATCTGTATCATCGAATGAAAAAGGGAAAACTCATTACTGTGTTTGGTTTTTAAATGTTACTTGGTTAAAATTTATATTACTTAAAAAAAAAAAAGTGAATAGAACTTTTATCTACAATTTTTCAATGGCATGGAATAAGGAAACAGTGAATGTTGGGGGAAAAAAAAAACTGTTTACACATTGTAGATAAATAATATTTATAAATTTAAGTATGAATACGTTACACCAAACAAAATTAATTAACAAAAAATTCTGTTCAATGTTCTCACTTTCTTGATTACATTCTGCTGTAACTGAAAATCTGATTTTTCAAAATTTAGAATGTTTTCAATTCATATTACATCTATTATATACTTAAAAAAATGCTTTAACTTATTTATTCTTATTTTCGTCTATGTTTTATGTAGAGCCAAACTAAAAAAAAAAAGTAACCCTTAAATTTCAGAAAACTAGTATGGTTAAATTAATGAAGAATAATGAAAATGCAATTCATCCTAAGGTCACGAACACCTATCATCATGAACAAATTCATTCAAACAAAACAAAAAGTTATGAACAGGGTCTGAAGTTTCAAAAAATCAAATCAGGGGAAAAAAAATATATTTTGAGGTAATCTCTGGCCCAGATTTATTACTTAGGGGCTTTAATATTTTCCATTCCTTCACTCTCATTAAAGCCTGGAGGCAAAGGATTTACAGGACCATGAACTGGACTGAGAAAAAAACTATATCTAGATTGTGTGGCAGGCAAAAATTAAGGGCTTTGACATTTTCAACTTTTTTTTCCCTTTAATCTTTGGTATTGTATCTAAACAAAACCATGGGCTTGGAAATTAAAAAAATAAAGATGTGAATGTGTTACTAAAGGTATCCCCCCCTCCGAAAAAAAAAAGAGCTCAATAAGAAAACAGCAGAATTGTGCAGGAAATTTCTTTAGAGGCTGGAAAAGGAGGGAAATATGATCCAAATTCTTTGATGCCTGAAATTGGTGTAAAGGTTTATGGACCATGATAAAACAGTTGCAAGCTACAGCATAAGCAGTTTAAGTATTTTCATTGACAGTGCCATGACTTGCTTTAGATAATGTAGACAGAAACCACTGTAAATTTTGAGTGAAATAGTGGGCTGATACTGTCAGAACTGAATACCAATGATATCCAATACCAACAAATCTTCCTAGAGCATAGAAGCAGTCATTTTAACTATGCAACAATTTTTACTGACGGCTCAAAGAACCATGATCATGTCGGAGAAGCTTTTGTTTGTGATAAATTAATCAAGAGTAGTACTCTTCATAAAGCTGCATCTGCCTTTACGGCCAAAACTCTAGCAATTTTGAACTCCTTAACCTTCATCTCTAAGCAGAATAACAAAAAGTTCATCATCTATTCTGATTCTCTGAGTGCTCTTGAATCAATAAATGCAAATACTAGCCACCCTTTGGTCTTAGATATATTAAAGGCACACCTTCCTTTGAGAAACGCAGGTTATTCTATTGCGTACTGCTGCGTGCCCGGACATGTAGGCATCAAAGGCATTGAACTCGCCGATGCTGCAGCAAAATCAGCTGATAGTACTTCTGGAAATGAGGTCCCCTTTACAGACATATGGAATTATATCAAAGCAAAGATCTTGTCCAGGTGGCAAGAACTATGGAAATGTCAGACTCTGAATAAATTAAGGCAAGTGAAACCCAATTTGGAGTACTGGGAGTCAAGAGGAAATCGTAAGGAGGATGTACTGCTGATTCGTCTACGAAATGGTCACTGCAGACTGACACATCAGCATCTCTTGAAAGAAGATAAGGAGCCTATTTGTGGCACTTGCAACACTCCAATTTCAGTCAATCATATTTTAACCTGCTGCCCTATTTTTAATCAGAAGCATGATCATCATTTTAACTCTACGAATGTTAACTTAACAGATCTTATTGGAAGAAATCTGCACATCAACCTCATAAATTTCTTAAAAGATATCTCTCTCTACCATATGATTTGAGTTCTTTTTTCTTATATTTTGCTCTATCTGTTGCTAGAAAACTCCTCACCTTCATCTGTGCATACTTTCATCAGCATTACAGATACGATCACATTTCATACTCTCCTAATTCAGTCAATCATATTTTAACCTGCTGTCTTATTTTTAATCAAAAATGTGATCATTTTTTTAATTCTACGAGTTTTAACTCAACAGATCTGATTGGAAGAAACCCCAACATCAACCTCATAAGTTTTTTAAAAGGTATCTCCTTCTATCATGTGAACTGAATTTTTTCCTTACAACCTGCTCTACCTGTTGCTAGAACACTTCTCACGCTCATCTGTATATACTTTCATCAGCATTACAGATACGATCACAATTCATACTCAGTAATGTTCGTGCATTTGTATCTCACTCACCATCCGTTTGGCGCATCCCCTCAGGGGCTCACTTTTGTGAGTACGGGTGTGGCGATCCCGAGGTACCCTAGCTCTTCAGGGGATCATCTTCTTGGTGAGACGGGTGTCACGATCCTGGAGCCCCAGTGATCTGTCCTCTTTTCCGTCTCCTCTCCTCTGAACTGTAACTTCTCTCTTTTTTTTCTCCCTCGTGGTTTTCCTCTTCGGAGGTTGGGGCTCGTTATGAGCAACTGGAACAATCCTTGTCTCTAGTTTGCATGTGGCGAGAAAACTGCCTGCGCGTTTGCCGTGCGCAGCGACCCGTGTCGTTGGAAAGGAGGGTCCTGGTAGTTGAGGGGCGAGGTACTGTCCCCAACACACTGCTTTGGCCTCTGCTTCAGCTAGACGGGCGGCACTTCGTTGTCCTCACGAGTGTCAATCGGCTGGTCTCCCGATCCTGTGTCGGCGGTTAGGGGATAAGCTCTCGGGAGTTCCTGCTTTCGGGAAAGCTGACTGTGGGGCTTCAGATTGCGTATAGACCTGGTTAACCCTGGCGCAGGAATCTGCGTCCCCTTGTTGGACTCCGTGGTGGGTGGGGCTGCCGGGTCCGAATCTTAACTTCTTTTCAATATGGCATCCTCAAATTTAACAAACACAAATGAACATAATTACGCGTCAAAAAGAATAAAAACAATTGTAAATGCAAATCCAGATGTAACTCCAGCAACTCCACCAAAATTTCTTGTCATAAACGACTCTACATGCAATCTCAAAAAGCTGTCACTATTCCTTATTCAAAAGTACATCCAGTCTTCAATTGGCGAACCTAAGAATATCAAAAGGTTGCGCTCTGGAGACCTTCTCGTCGAAACTGCATCAGCTACCCAATCTGCAACACTCCTTGGCTTGAAGAAACTTGGACAAATCGATGTTAATGTGTCAGTACATAAAACACTAAATTTTTCTCGTGGTGTTATCTCAGAGATCGACCTCCTTTCCGTTTCAGAAGAGGAAATTGTCTCTGAGTTGTCTGACCAAAATGTGTGTGCTGCCAGACGGATCAAGATGCGCAAAGACGATCAGTTAATTAATACGAAACACATAATCCTGACATTCCGTTCGTCTGATCTGCCAAAAAGTATTAAGGCTGGGTACTTACATTGCCCCGTAAGACCTTACATACCGAATCCTTTGCGATGTTTCCAATGCCAGAACTTTGGCCATTCGAAAATGTCCTGTCGTGGCAAAACCATATGTGCGCGTTGCTCTGTGGAAGGCCATGACAGCGAGAATTGCAATGCCGAGCCACTCTGTGCAAACTGCAAAGGAAATCATGCAGCATTCTCACGACAGTGTCCGAAATGGAAAGCAGAAAAGGAGGTACAAACAATAAAAGTAACGAAAAACATATCTTACGCAGAAGCAAGAAAATTAATAACAGATGCGCAACCCCGAAAATATTTGTCCTATTCTGGTGCATTAAAATCGTTTAAATCAGTAAGCACACAGACAGCAATAGGCTTGCCAAATAAACAGCCAAGCCAGAATATACAAAAAAGCAAATCACAGAAATCAGTAACATCAACAGTTCAAGCTCAACAGAATAGAGAAACAAACAATAACCAAAGCGAAACCAATAAAGAAAGAAAGAAAACCTCAAAACCTCTCAGAGATCCCAGTTTGAGCTCCTTTGGGAGCATCAGCTCAGACAACATAGACTCTGAGATGGATGTGGAAGAGGGGCTAGATGTCCCAAAACACCTGCTTCCACGCAAATCTAAACAACAGCACCGAAAGAACAAACAGCAAGCGTAATGGCCACCCTCATTTCATGGAATTGTCGCGGTTTCCACCAAAACCTCGAAAATATTAAAAATTTGATAGATTTATATCACCCTGTGTGCTTGGCAGTTCAAGAGACCTTTCTAAAACCCGTTCAACAAGCTAAGCTTCGGAGGTACAGTTTCATGAGGAAAGATAATCTTACAGGTGAGCATGTGAGTGGTGGTGTCGGCCTCCTAACCTCACTTAACTATCCCTCTAGTCCGATATCTTTAAGTACACGCCTCCAAGCTGTTGCCATCCAAGTAAATATACAGAGCTTACTTTCAGTCTGTTCTGTATATTTGCCCCCAAATCATCATGTCACTCAACAGGAATTAGACGACCTAGTAAAGCAGCTGCCTGAACCCTTTATCATCATAGGGGATTTAAATGGACATAGTCCACTTTGGGGAAGTAGGGATAGAAACTCGCGAGGCAGACAAATTGAGCAAATGATTGAAGACAATTGCCTTTGTCTCCTGAATAACGGACAGAACACCTACTTCCATGAACCTACCAGAAGTTTTCACGCCTTAGATCTTGCTATCTGTTCTCCATCTCTTTTGCCTTTCTCCACATTTAGTGTTGGAAATTATCCTTACAATAGTGACCATTTTCCGATTCTGGTATCTATCACACGAGATGGAAAAAATCCCATGTCAAGAGTACCCCATTTCATACTTACTAGGGCAGACTGGGAACTCTTCTCATCTCTCACAGAGATCACAGAAGAGATGGTAAAAGATGTGCCAATCGATGATGCAGTGAAAGTAGTCACGGATGCCATTATTCAAGCCGCTACTGTTTCTATCCCAAAAACATCAACAAAGCTTCCAAAGTACTCAAAGCCATGGTGGAACCGTGAGTGCCAAGATACACTGAAACAACAGAGAAAAGCTTGGGGATTTTTTCATAAACACCCTACTCTGTCAAACCTTATTGCCTTCAAAAAAGCTAAAGCAGTCGCAAGAAGAGTGAGGCGGAAAAGCCAGAGGGATTCGTGGATGTCCTATGTGTCTGGAATAACATCTTCTATGTCAAGCAAACAAGTGTGGGAAAGAGTTAGAAAAGCATGTGGACTGTACAAAGACCACACACTCTCCTTTCTGGAAAAAGATGGTCGAGTGATCAGTGCGTCAGAAGAAATTGCGAACGCGATTGGGGAAAATTTTGCTGCTGTTTCTGGTGACAGCAACTACCCGACGGCATTTCTGTCTCTGAAACGAAACTCTGAAAAAGCTCCCGTTCATTTCAACTCTCCCACCTCCGAGCCATATAACGCGGAATTTACAATTTCTGAGCTAAGAACAGCTTTGATGCAGACACATAGATCTACCCCGGGTTTGGATGGCGTGAATTATGAAATGCTGAAGCATCTTCCCTGTAAGTCATTGACAGCCCTTCTCACCCTTTACAACAGGGTTTGGAAGGAGCAAAATTTTCCCAGTGCATGGAAGAGAGCTGTTGTCATTCCCATAGCCAAGCCAGGAAAAAACCCAAAGAATCCCTCGAACTATCGGCCCATTGCTCTTACCAGCTGTATTTGCAAACTATTTGAAAAAATGGTAAACCGCCGCCTAGTCTATTATCTAGAAAAAAACAACATAATCTCCCCTTATCAGAGCGGTTTCAGAAAAGGAAGGATGACGATAGATAATATGCTCTTATTGGAGACATCTATTCGTAAAGCCTTCATAAAACGAAACCATCTTGTTGCTGTTTTCTTTGACATCGAAAAGGCCTACGATAAGGCGTGGAGATATGGTATTTTACAGGATCTTCATGCTAGTGGCTTGCGTGGCAACCTACCAATTTTCATTCAGAACTTTTTGAAGGCAAGAACTTTTCAAGTAAGGATTGGCTCTTTTTTGTCAAATAATTTTGAACAAAAAGAGGGTGTGCCTCAAGGCTGCGTTTTAAGTGTGACTTTGTTTAATTTAAAAATAAATTCTGTTTTAAGTGAACTTCCCCCTACGGTTTCAGGATCACTGTACGTAGATGATCTCCAGATAAATTGCTATGGTGCAGATATGAGGTATATTGAAAGGCAGTTGCAGATTGCCATTAACAGAATCCAGAAATGGTCTGAAAAACAAGGATTTGTGTTTTCAAAAGAGAAGACGGTTTGTGTGCACTTTTGTAAAAAGCGAGGTCTTCATCCTAAGCCCCAGTTGTATCTTTCTGGATCAGAAATTCCTGTTACATCAGAAGTAAAGTTCTTAGGAGTGATGTTCGACCGAAAACTAACCTTCCTTCCGCATGTTCAATATTTGCGAGAAAAATGTTTAAAAACTTTAAATCTCTTAAAAGTCTTGGCGAACACCTCCTGGGGCGCAGAGCTTTGCTCTGTACTTCGTATTTATAGAGCGCTCGTTCGCTCTAGATTAGATTATGGCTCGGCAGTGTATGGATCCGCACGGCCTTCGGCTCTGTTAAAATTAGATCCTATTCATCATCAGGCTCTGAGAATTTGTTCTGGAGCGTTCAGAACATCTCCTATCCAGAGCCTGTATGTTGACTGTTACGAACCGGCTCTTGGGTTAAGGCGTGAGCAATTGTCTCTTCATCAGTATTTCTTTATTAATTCACAAACTAAACTTCCTCTCCAGATCTGTAAGCTTAATGAGAATTATAAACTTCTATTTTCTGCACGTCCTCATAACGTTCTCCCATTTTTCGAAAGATGTGAATCACTGTTAGAAAGTTATTGCCTATCAGACGTGAAGGTCCAGCCAGTAAAGCATCTAGAAATCCCACCGTGGGATCACCCACAAATTGAGCTTCTGGACGTATTTCAACGCTTTGAAAAGAGAGACACAAATGAGAAAATATACAGGCAATTGTTTTTAGAACACAGGGATGAATACAGAGCTTTTGTTCCCATATATACAGACGGGTCAAAATCAGCTAATCATGTAGGAGCATCGTTCGCAGTACGAAACCAAGCTGACGGGAAGCGATTACATAATGCCTGCTCAATATTTAGCGCTGAATTGACTGCTCTGTACTCTGCACTAACTTTTATCTCAAAACAATCCCAGAAAGAATTCATAATATATTCCGACTCATTAAGTGCCCTAAAATCATTAGTGAATTTTACTGATAACCGAAATCCTTTGCTGGCTGACATTTTAAGTTTACACCGAAAATTAAAAAGGTGTGGATATGAGATCTTTTACTGCTGGGTACCTGGCCATGTAGGCATAAAAGGGAATGAGCTGGCAGACGAAACAGCAAAGTCTGCAACTGTTTTATTTAACGAGTTTTTCCCTTACAGTGATATTAAAACTGCCATTAAACAAGAAATATTAAATAAATGGCAATTATCTTGCGATTGTTTGTTGTTAAATAAGCTGAGGAATGTAAAAAGTAAAGTAGTAAACTGGAAGACCACTAGAAACCGTAGGGAAGATGTTTTGCTAACTCGTTTAAGAATTGGTCACTCACGAGTCACGCACAGTTACCTTTTGAAGGCGGAGAGTGAGCCTCTTTGTTCAAGTTGTAAGAGTGTTTTGTCCGTGCGTCATTTTTTAATTGAATGTCCTGGTTTTAACCAACTTCGTTTAAAGTATTTTAGCTACTGTGACTTGCCTCTTGACCGTATTATCGGGAAAGAGGTAAATGACAATTTGTTTGATTATCTGAAAGAGACGGGTTTTTATTGTTTAATTTGACTTCTTTTTAATGTTGTTACTTGGAATTTTAATGTATCATACTTTGTGTTTTTTATTCATGTTTCATAACAATTCATCATTTTCTCTCATCATTCGTTTTAAAAGTGCCATAAAGTTTTAAGTCTGTTCTTGTTTGTTTGTGAAACTTTTTTAACACGTTTTTCGGCGCACATAACCTAAAAGGTTTTGCGCCAGGAAATCCATTACCATACCATTACCATACCAATACTGTTTGGCGCATAATAACCTTCTAGGTTTTGTGCCATTAAAAGCCAACCAACCAGTAGAACTGAGTGGTTAATATCCCTGTTTTTTTCTTATCATTCCTACTTATGCTGTCCACTCTCTTTTGTATAGATACAGTAAAATTAACCACTACACTATTTCAACCAAGACAGACTGGGGTGATTTGAAAAATGTCATCAAGCTTCAGCAATGAGATACTGTTGTTGGGATTAAATATAGCCTGGATTGTTACCCTCCTTCCAGGGATAGACGCTTCGTGTCATGTTTTCCAACCTCCCCAGAATATGGCCATTTTTTTAACCTCCAGAAAATGAAAAGGGGAGATGTATGCCCTAGTTGGTCATTCTCTCTCCAGAGTGAAGTTGTATCAGGATCATATAAAATAAAGTTCATTTAAAAAGATAGAACATAGAAATGCACTTTCACCCCCCCATTCAGCTGAGATTGTAATGAGAACTACTGCTCATTTGAAAGCATACCTTTAGAGTATCATCTTTAATTTTCAGATGAAAGACTTCACAACAGAACACAGAATAATTTTTTCTCTTTTCCTATGTCTTGATACCTGCTGAAAGGGGGGAGAAAGAAACTTTTCTATCATAAACTGAGGCCAGTTTCAGAGACAAAAAAATTATCTTTGTAGCAGAAAAAAGGTAGCAAACATTCGAGTTTATTAGATGGAGAAATGGTTAAATTAAATCTTTTTCTATTTCACTTTTTAATACTGAGTTTATTTTTTTAAAAATTAGATTTTAATTACTTCTTTTTTGTG
Organism: Stegodyphus mimosarum; assembly: GCA_000611955.2. Lineage (NCBI taxonomy): Eukaryota > Metazoa > Arthropoda > Arachnida > Araneae > Eresidae > Stegodyphus > Stegodyphus mimosarum. Next base: position 239,684 of record KK120441.1, read on the forward strand.
TGGTTAACTTGTATATAAATACTGCTTGTAAAAGATATAGTCATCTGCAATTTAGAAATGGATTAATCAATTTTACATTAATTCCCACAAGGAAAATATTTTCAGTTTATGAACGTTTTGGGTGACAAATGGCTATCAAGAGCAAATCAGTGTTTGTGAACTAATTCACTGTAATCTTAATGCACAAGTAACATAACATTGTGAAATTATGCTAATAATAGAGATGTGGAGGTGATGGCTCTGTGATGAAAGGATGGAGGTGATAGTGTGGTGTTTTGCCAGATTTATAGTTTGAAGGGAAGGTAATGCATTTTTTTTCCAAATGATGTGTGTGGGAAATGATGAGTTGGAAATGTAGTACACAACAGTGGCGCTTCGTAGCTAAAATTATTGGGGGTGCTGTTCGAAAAAATTTTAACCTTTGTTTTAAAATTGTGTAAAGGGAAACAAACATGTATAAAAAGAAAATTTATTGAAACTTCCATGAAATCTTGCAAGAGAAAAATTAATGATTTCTTAATTACTTAAACCTAAATTGTTACAGTTCAATCTTTATCTGGTCATTTAAAAATGAAACACATTCTTCTTGTCTTAATTTGTGCGAAAAGATCAGTAATTTTCTCCTTGATCTGTGGATGACAACTGAGGAAATTTTTCTATATTGAAAGCACTGCAAGCGCATTTAGTCTCTGCGAATTCATAGTGCTTCTTAGAAAAGTTTTTATTCTTTTCAGTGATAAAAAGCAGCGTTCTGCATCTGATGTAATCATAAGAACTGTCAAGAGAATTTTTATCAGTTTTGTAATTTCACTGAGAACATCATCTAGATTATTTTCCAAGATAAATTTCAGTAGCTCAATTAATTTTCAGTATTCATGAATACCAGACCTACAATGGTATACTTTTAGTTCAGTTTCAAGCTTTTCTTTGTCAGTCATTAGATCTGCTTCAGTCGTCAGTACTATTTATTCTGCAGGATAATCTTTCCTAAAACTAGGGGAGCATTTCTTGAACAATTTAGCAGCTGCTAAGTGTTTAGTGGAAGAATAGCTTTCCATTATATCAATACATATAAAGTCACATGTTTTCTTAGCTTCTGCCATCAGTGTTTTTGCCATCAGTCTTTTTAATCACAGCACATGCAGAGTAAAAAAAAAAAAAAAAGAAACACCTCTTAAAGGCACTCCACATTCGGCACTGCAAGAGTGACAGTGCTCTTCTTCCTCTCAGCCTCGTAGGCTGCTTCCTAAGTGTGCATGCGCAAAACAAAATACCACACGTGCGAAATAAGAAGTAATCACGTTTCCAGAATTTCGGCACTGCAAGAGCAATAATGCTCTTCTCGCTGGATGGCTCGAGTGCTGATTTCTGTGTGCGCATGCGCAGATCAACCAAACACTACGCCGCTGGAACTGGGAAGCGCACAGTTACATCAAAAACTTTCGTACCTTTTTCATAAACTGGAGGATGGCTACTGACATTAAGTTTAAGGATTATATATTGTAGAAGTATAAAGAAAGAATTAAAGAAAAAACGGCCCATTATATTAAATATTAAAAATAATAATAAGTGGAAATAGGGGGTGCTGCAGTTCCACAGTGCTTATTACAAGCCGCCACTGGTACACAAATAATTAATGTTGTAAAATGACAGTTCAGGGAACAAGGGATTCGAGAATAAATGACATTATTTATAAAATTTTATTCAGAACTAAATATGGTAACTAATATTAAAGTGACTTTTGTTGAAATGAGAGAACAACGTTCCTTTGTGCTGTAAAAATTGCTTTTGCCATGGCATATGGAATTACTGCAATAGTTGAAATTTAGGTACTTTAGTATTAAAGTAATACCACTCATTTTTGGTATCATGTTGGTATATTTAGGCTTATTTCTTCATATTTTGGCTCAATACTAGCTGAGGAAAAATAATGAAGAAGAAAAACAAGGAACATTGTCTAATTTCATGACCAAACCATTCCAAAAGCCCATTGTAAAAGAGGAACAGCCCCTTGATGGTATAGTGGTTTATGAG
>KK120441.1:241729-252371 GCA_000611955.2 Stegodyphus mimosarum
AATAAACCCATCAGATCCCAAAGAAGACGTGGATGTGGATATGTGTAAACATATAGTGCCTGTGGGGCAAAGGGACACTTAAAATATACAGCTGGTGGAAAGTCGTCTGGAGAGTTTAGTGAGAGAGAGACCTTAGACTGCCTCCCGGGGTATTTCTCCTCAAAACTGAGGCAGAATTGTACAGCTAGTGTGACGGGACTCTACTTGATGATCAGTGGTGAAGTTCTGGTGTCCCACCCACTTCTAGCTGTATTTGTGGAAGAACAACACAGTCTATGTTTGTTTTTTTCTTTTTGTGAATAAACTTTAGAAATTTCCATAATTTTGTTGCATTCATTGATTTTAATGTTAGGATGAGGTGGCACGTACCTCTCTTAATGTGTTTATTCTTATCATCTACTGTGCTGTAATTAATTCGGAGGAAGCTTTGTCGCAAACCTCAATGAAATGCCATATATCAAATGTCAGAAATGTCATATGTCATTTCTGACATATGGCAGTAACGAGAGGCATGCATTATTCAAGAAGCTATTTTTTGTTGCCCATGAAAGTGGACATTTCTGCATGAAAGTCCACATTTCTATTCATGGAAAGTTGTTCTCAGTTCCTATTTCTTCTCAGCATGTGATAAGGCTGCATAGCCATTTTGAATCTGAGTCATATTTTAGTTTCATGAGGTGGTTATTTGAATGCAAACATTTTGTTAAAAACATCTCTTTCTTGAAAAAAAGGGATATCTGCTTGTTTATGTCTTTGCAAATTCTAAGTCGTAAAAAATCCACTTCATTAAAAAAAAAAGAAAAAAGAAAAATTATTAAATGAAAAACGCATTTGCACAAGGAATAGTTATAAAGATAATTATTACCAGGAAAGAAGTAAATTTGCGACACCTGGCTTCAAGGAAATATGCCAAAGCAAAAAAAGTACTAAATATTATTGCTTTAGCAGAAAAATTACCAACATTTTGGAGATTATGTCTCTCAATATGGCAATTTCTGTGATTTTTAAAGAAAATGCCGTGGAAATCATAAAGAAACTTGGTATTGAACTTTTTAATGCTAGTAGCTGCTGAGTAATATTTGAAGAAAGACATAGTCTTCTCTATAAATAAGTGAGTAGAAAAGCTATTGATATTAGTGGTTAAGGCAAAGCAACTTTATCTGCCTATGCGAAGATGTTTCCTTGTGGAGGATTTTTGTTTTTTAAAAGGAAACTGGTTTATCCATGTTACATATAAGGAAAATCATGAAAACTCATATTCAGCCTATCTGTTTGCTACAATTCAAACCTGGGTCAAACTATCAGTGTTTAGTAACATTTCTGCATAGCTCCTGGTGAATGAATATTGATTTTGATGCTAGTGTGTTGAAAAATTACAAAATAAATACACCAGAAGTTGTTTTCACTTGTTATTCAGAATTAGATACATTTAATTTCTGTGTAATTGGACCTCTGTATTGCCTTTTACCAGGAAGCACATTTGCGTATAAAAAGCAAAAGAGTACTAGTGGGAAATGCAGTAAACTTTATATGACAATTTCATTCATTGCCAGAATGAATAGAGCTGGAAAAATGGATTTTGTGGTGTCAGAAAGAGAGAAAGCTCAAGATGACACGAAATCTGCCCTAGTAGATAATGAAGTTAATGCAAATGTCTGGGAATCACAAGTAATTTGGGAAAATTATATATACTGCATTTAAAAAAAGTCAGTTCTATATCTCCCGTTCAAGTGGGCCGATTGCCGAAACTCAAATTGCTTTTTTCATGTCTCGAAAGCACGACTTAGAATATATATTAGATTTCTATATAACATCATTCTAACATAAGTATTTTGACACAAAATTGGACTTTTTCTGACATAACATAGCAATTTTTTCCCCATATTTTGATTCTATGACTCAAACTATGCCTAAATATTAAATTTTGTAAAATTTGGTGCAAAATTTATGGAGAAATTCATAAATTTAACTTGGCGAATTTTTTTCAGTTTGAGCAAAGAATAATTCACTTGGCAAACTTCTTAATATGGGGCAACCTATTTTCCTTCCCTTCCATTGTGCTGCAGAGGGAAAAAAAGTCATATCGTTCCTGCGTTTTTACATTGTGGATAAGAGAAAAAAAAGTCTCTACTTTCAAATAATTTTGACAAAGTGCATAAACCGCATTTTCGTTATTATCGCTTTCAACAAATATGCCAAATTTCAAAACGCGCCAATATATAAATTCACATATATCTTCGGAGATAATTTGAATAAAAAGGTCTAATTTTTTGCAGGTATGCTTAGAAATAAATCTACTTTAAGATGATTATACAAATTTTACAGGTTATAATTCAAAATTTTTTTCAAAAAATTTATAAAAATTATTTAAAAATGCAAATTAAAAAAATAAATTATAAAAAATGGATAAATTTTGTTTGGAATGAACCTAAATTTCGAACTGTATAAGAAGGAATCAAATAAGTTTCATAAAAAAAAGAGATAATAATAAATATATATCAAATTCAATTAACATTGAGAAGCTAAAATTTTGAGAGCTAATTTTTGAAAAACTACTTGTGTGATTTTTACAAAACTTGGCAGTTTGGTATAATTTGAGTTGTAGAATCAAAATATGGAAAAAAAATGGCATGTCATTTCAGAAAAAGTCCAATTTTGTGTCAAAATACCTATATTTGAACAATTCTATATAGAAATCTAATACATATCATAAGTTGTGCTTTCGAGACATGAAAAATGCAATTTGAATTTTGTCAATAGGCCCAGTAGAACAGGTGATATAGAGTTGTCCCCCCTTTTTTTTGCGCAATGGTCATATATGTAAGATAAAAAATATGAAAAATTACTAATTTAATTTTGCAATACCCCCTTTATTCTTCATTTAAATTAGGGTACTTTCCCTTTCCATCCCTTACGTGATGATGATGTAGCTAATTTATAACTTAAGATTTCAGAACCAAAATCTTTCTCTTAAACTTACATATTGTATAACTATGCACTTGCTTCATGTATCTCAGTGTAGCTAGGCAGCTGCTTGCTGCTCTTACCACAAAGCACTAAAAAACATAATTTTTTTTTAATGAAGCATGATGAGAGTGTCAAGTGAATTGTGGCTACAAATGTCATTTGAAATAAAAATGAATATTTAATCTGTCTTGGCTGCCAATTTCACTGTTCATTATCATACATAATAGCTTTGTTCATTATATCATTCATTATAGATCAAAATCTATGCATTCAATATTTCTATAACATTACACACATGTATATATATATATATATATAAGTTAAACATGCAGTATTTGTGTCAAGCAAGAAGTTACTGTTTTGATCACTGCCATGACATATTTGAAAACCATTTATCCCGTGCATCACACTAGTTAAAATAAAAAATGCTATTTTACAATAAATTTACTTTTATATACAGATTGCATTTTGTATGCAGCTCTCACAGCATCTTAGTCTTCTCTGAAACATACATCTGGTTTGCACAGACAGCGCATGCACAATGACAAAATAGAATTACAAAATGAGCTAGATAAGTCCTGCCATCTGTTGAAAAAATTAGCAACCTATTTCCAACATATTCCTTCTACCTAAATTTACTGGGAGGTAAGTTTACCTATCTATTAAATACAATGCGTACATAATAGTACAGCATACAATACTTCCAAAAAATGTTAGAAAAACAAAATTAAATATAAAAAATATACTTACCAAAATTTAAATACAAATTACCTGAAAAGGCAATGACTAACACTTCTCTTAAAGACATGTTAAAAGATAATACTAAACCATAATATATATATTATATAACATTTCACAGAGGTGCTACAGTTTTCACAGTTCTGCCACTATTATTAGCCAGAGGAATAGTTTCAGTTGCAGCATTTTGGACTTTATTATCCAGGTGAAATTTGTATTATCTTTGTTCTGGTTTAAAAAAATTTAGAAGTGTCTGTTCTTATAAGAGCAAGTCTATCGTGACAGATTATAGCTTTATAAACGTCTAAAAAGTGAAATAAGCTGTATAATCTTCAGACTGTTATGTTATTAAGAGGAGGTAAAGCCTTCTTATGATAATACACTTTTTCCAAGCAAATTTGTTCAGTTTTTGTAAGCTTAAAATTATCTAAGGCACTGATTTAATAGTATAAATGCTTTAACGACCCCTGAAAATTAAAAAGTCCATCTCTACAGAGCAAATCTAACTCATGCAAAAATATATATATATATATATATATATTCAGTAGTATCAGTCCTGTACATGTGTTACAAGTGAAAATTTCAAATAAAGATGAAATAATGTATATAAATAACACTTTTAAAATTTTTTCAGCTATTTAATAATAAATAAAAAAATAGCATCATTAAATACAAGGAAAAGAAATAATTACAACAGGGAATGCAGAGTCAGAATATAATTACTTGCTTTTCGCTCAACTTCTGGTAAAACAATAGTGTGTTAAAATTTGGAATTTTTGAGAGATGTGGCTAAGGAATGTGCAGTCAGAGTTGCTTTTGGCAAATTTTTATCCTTGCCATACATGTTGTATTGGCCAAAAAAGCAGAATTAAAAAAAAAAAATTGATAAAGTAATGAAAAGTAAAAATTAAGTAGCAGATGTTATAAAGGAAAGAAGACTTCATGCTAATCAGTAAACAGTAGCAACTGAGGAAGCAAAATATATATTTTTTTAAATCACAGAAAGAAAAGGTAAATAAAGGAATACAAAAATTTACATTTATACATTATGAAGTTCTTTCTTACACATCCATACCATTCCTCCTAAAAAAGTTCAAGAATGGTCTTCATTTCATTATATAAAACCTCCTAGATCTTAAAGTACTCCAGGTTTTTTTTAAAACTGAATTAGTGAAAGTTAAAGGAACTTCATTGTTTTTTACAATGTCTGTAAGTATTAAATTTCTTTCTGTTCTACTTCAGTACGAACATTCTTAATGCATTTTATTTGATTATTAATTGTATTACTCCAAATGTTTTTGGAAAGTTTAGAAAACCCGTTTGTAAGTTTTATAATAGTAAAGCTGAAGTCTCTTCTTTTGTCATAAAGCCTTAATTCTTTTAGATTAACGATGCATAGATTTAGATAATTTACTTCTAATTGATCCTAGTTGGTCTTGTGTAACTTCAGGGATTCAGGGTAAATATTGCTGTTTTCAGTGAGATTAAAATTGTTAAAGGATATAATGTCCTCAATATATGTGTAAGTGAAGGCAGATTTTTGTAAATCCTTTTATGGTAGGGAATGAAGAAATTTGAATTCTTTAGAAAATAAACATAGATTGCACAAGTTGAGATTTGTGATTCATGCCCAATGGGGTACTTGTAGAAATAAGATACCTTGAAATTTAATGTAATTTGAGTAATTGAGATAGTTTTCCCAGCTATTATAGCCTAAAATATTGAGTACATCTGGAAAATATTCTGTATGTCCTAAAAGACTATTATAAATTTCTTGAAGTTGTAGAGAAGTGTAAAGATTCTCGAAGTCATAGCAATTGACATCATATATTTCTTCGAGGATTCAAAAGAAGTAAAGTTTTATTATGTGCAGATTTATTACTTGCCCTCTATTAATTTGTATTATGATTAAGGAGACTGTAACAGTTTAAAAATTGCACGATATTTATAGTAATGTGTATTGTTAGCTTTAAAGCAATCAAATGTTATTGGTTTAAATGCTCTAAGTATATTCCATATATGTGAAAAATGATAAAAATTTAAATTTTTATTAAGAATAATCTTATTGTATTTTTTTAGAATAAACTGCATTAAATAATAAAAAAATTTATGTTGATTAATATGTGATAGGGTATCCAAGATGTTAAACAGGGTGATTCCTATTATACAAACTGGATGAGTTATGGAACATCTTTGATGGCAAATGTGATAGAAAATGTTCAGGTAATAACTAGTATTGTTATTATTGTTGTGAATACTAAAAAAGTAAAAAGAATTTACTATATTTTAACTTTGTGTGACTATTAACTTACCTTCTGATTTTTATTTTGAGAGAAATTTGTTCATTAGGTTATTGCACTGGTTTTTAAATTATGTTCTTGGAACCCTAATATAGAGCACAAACTAATGCAATTAATGAGAAAATTACATTAATTTTATGTTGAAATTTTTTAATAAAAAGTACAATACTTTTCTGTATTTGTCTCTACATAAAGTATACCTATAACATATTGGTCTACTTTAAATATTATTTTGACATGATGATAGATGCTCATAGATGCTCATATTTGGGTAGAAACGTACGTTATTCAAAATTGGATGGCTCTAGGAACCATTGTTTTATCGCATTTGGAGAAATATACATACATTTATGCAGATTCTTCATTATTTAATTCTTTAATACAGGGCTGCAAGATTTGGTGGCAACAGTTTACGCAAAATCGCAAAACGAAAACAATAGTCCTTCAGGGAGTAAAGCCCCTTCACGAAATATACAAACTAAAAATTTATATATGCATGTGGGTTAGTCTATATTTTGGGGTACCCCTTTGATTATTGCCATGTTGTTGTTTCATTTATCGCCAAGTCGTTAAATTTATGGTAACCTGAGTAGTTGGATGTTATGGAAACCCCATTATCACATGATTGGTTGTTATGTGTCATCGCAGTGATTTTAATTTCTCAGAGTGCTTATTTTGTGCTGTACACTGTAAAATGACTGCCTTTGATAAGGTTAATCTGAAGTTTCTGTACAATTTGGAATGAATGAGAAACAAAGCATTAATTGACTGGTGTGTAAATGAAGGTTTACTGGGTAATCATTATAAGTGTCCTGTTTGTACAAAGGGAATGCATATGGTTAAACGTAAAGATCATTCAGATGGCTTTGAATGGGTTTGTCGCAAGAAAGATTCAAATGCTCACTATATAAAGCATTCTATTAGAAAGGGATCATGGTCTGAGAAGTGTCATTTGAGTATTACTGAGATTTTGATTTTTATTTGGATGTGGGTGTATGAAGCTTATACTAAAATGGCTAAGACTGAATTAAATTTGATTCTTATTTTTGTGAATTTATGTGGCGACAGCAGTATACAGATTCTAGTTCAGATAATTTTAAACAGTTTTTGGATGCTATTAAGGAATTCTGTGTGTCACACATATCGAAGGAACGGAACAGAAATTTTTAAATAAGATAAGTCGATATTTCCTTTTTGTACTGCATAGATTACATAATATGTATTTCCATTTTTATGCTGTTTCCTTGTTTGATTTAAAGTTCACTGTATTGAGTTATGTATTTTTTTTTAATTATGTTTTATTGCGTTATGTTTTGGATGCCATTTTACTGGGGAAGCTGTTGAACATAAACAGGAATGTCACCAAAAAATTACCAATTGTCACCAAGGGGTACCTTGGAATATATTTTTACCATGCATGTGTTTAAGATCTATATAAGATAATTTACAATCCATGTACATATACACTCTTAGACAAAAAAAAAAAAAAAAGACACACCATGATGCATTGCGAAGATATAAAGCAAATTGGACACAAATTGATATGCATACAGGTTTTGACGGAAAACGCAAAATTTTGCATTTTGGTTGCCAGTGAATGAACGGTTGTCGCTACAGCACATCTGATCTGTGCAACTGACAGGATATTTAAGAGGAGAAATTACGATTCCAGATCATAAATTCTTCATGAATTTCATTCCGTGTGCTCTGGTAGACAGTAACTATGCCTCGCATACAGGTGCGGGAACGATATGCGCAGATGTCAGAATTTGAGAGAGGTCAAGTAGTTGGGCTCAAAAGCCGGTTGGCCTTATCAGCGAATAACTCGACGTTTGAGCAGGAGCGATGCCACTATTAGATGGTGTTGGCAGGAATGGGTGAACCATAGCTGCACACAGTGTCAAGAAGGAAGCGGTAGACCTAGAGAAACGACAGAACGTGAAGACTGAGCAATCCTCAGAGCGGCACTCACAGCCCCAGATGCATCATTATCATCGATTGTACGTGCAACTAGTGCTTCAGTGACCGCAAGGACCATTCATAGACTTCTCACAGAAAAGGGGCTGAGGTCACGGCACCCCTTGCGCTGACTACCATTGACTTCTGTACAACCTCAAGCCTGTTTGCAGTGGTATCAGGCTTATTCGCACTGGAATCCCACTGACTGGTGTAGAATAGTCTTTCGTGATGAGTCCCACTTTGAACTCAGCCCCGATGACCAGCGAAGGCGAGTCTGGAGACGCCCTGGACAGCAGTGTGATACCAACCTGACTGTCTTCTGGCAGACAGGCCGACAACCAGGAGTGATGGTCTGGGGTGCCATTTCATTTCGTAGTATGACCCCTTTGGTTGTCATCCGTCACAACCTTACAGCACAGCGGTACATCGACGGAGTTCTAAGGCCCGTTGTGTTCCCCTTCATGTCACGCCACTGTGGGCTTACATTTGAGCAAGATAATGCCCGCCCCCACACTGCACATGTTTCTACTTTCTTTCTTTTCCCCCTTGATGCTATATAATCAGGTACAGATGTAAAGATAAACAAATACATTACAAATTGTGGGATACATTAAAAGAGTTCTTGATTAATCATTAAAAAAAAGGTAATAATAATAATAATACTAAGTAAGACATTAAATAAATTAATATATGTACAGAGCCGGCTGCTGACGGCCCGGTGTCCAAGGAAAGAAGTCACTCCAGGTTGTCAACAATGCTTTTAGCAATGGTAGTGCAGTATCTAATGCGGCTGAGTGCATATTTATTCTTAATTGTGTACTTGAACCATGCCGGCATATTGATTGCAGCTGGTCTTTTTAAATGTGTATTCTTTGTGTGTGGGCAATCAAACAGATAGTGAGAAGGATCACCAGTACTCCCACAAATACATTGGTCACTGTTTCTTAGGCAAAATCTGTGAAGATATGACATATATGGGCCATGCCCTGTCAGATACTGTGTGAGGTGCAAGGAGCTGCTATTTAAATTCTGGTTAACTTTTGGTTGGAAATCATACAGTCTTCTGCCTGTGGTGCTTCTCTCTCAGTAGTTTTGCCACTGCCTCATTAGTTCACATTTGAGTGTAGTTTTTAGATATGAGTGCGGAAGGGGCACACCAATGCTACACACGTGGGGTTCATTGGCTGCACTTTTCGCAATCATATCCTCTGCTTCATTTCCTTTAATCCCCGTATGGGCTGGAACCCATTGAAGCTTGGGCCTCAGACTTGCAGGACTTGAAATTAATACTTTTTGTGTGTCTCTGACAATGGGATGTCTACTGCGGCCACGCTGGATGGCCTGCAAGCTTGACATTGAGTATGACATTGAGTGGATGATGATTCTCCACCACTGCGATTTGGCGATTGGGTCCCCAAAACCCCAGTCGCCCTTTAAAGGGGGAGAATATAAGGTATTTCTCCCACCTTCTTCGCATGCCTTCGTGGTGTAGTGGTTTGCATGCTCGACGCGTAACTGAGAGGTCCGTGGTTCGATACCTGCGAAGGCGTTGCTCATTTTTCATGACTCCTGCTTCAAAATAACCTAATGTCTCTACAATATTGTTGTTTGAATAATTATTTTTAGATTCTGAATGTAAGTAATTGTATGAGTAATTATTTTTAGAATTATGTATGATATCTACAAAATTAAAATGGAATTTTTTTATTTTGATTGTAGCATTTCACATTTTTATTGTAGCTGCTTTGTACTATTCTTTTAGATTGATAGTATCATCTTGTATATTATAGCTTAAAATCAAAGATGTTCATATTCGATATGAAGATGAGGAGAGTTGCATCAGCCGAAAATTTGCTTGTGGTGTCATTATTCATAGTTTATCTGCACAGAGCACGGATCAAAATTGGGTAACATTTTTAATATTTAAATATATATAATATATATATATCCATATGTTTATTACATGTATTCTGTTTTGCATTCAGGTTTCAAAATTTGTACGACGTGATGATAGTGATTTTATGTGGAAACTACTGGAACTGCAGGGTCTTTCATTATACTGGGATACAGATACTAATCATTTCAGTCATCTGGATCCAAAAGATATTATGGTAAGTATATTGTGTAATGTCTAAGATTATTCTGTTTAGGAAGGTATTGATGTTACATTTCATTTTGATAATTCATTAACGTTTTGCTGTACATGGTTCAAGTTATCTGCTTGATTCAGTAAATTGATGTAAATTTTAATCGCATGATTTAAAACTGTTGGAAATCCAACTTAAAAGGAGATTCCTTTTTTCATTCTGTTATTTTATCTTAATTGTAAAATAATAAGAAGTTATAAAGAAAATATTTTTTAACATTCAAAAAAGTTATTTGTTATCCCTTTCAATGAAACAACAACAAAAAAAAAAAAAGTGCTTAAAACTGAAAAATTGACATTTATTATTTATTAATAAAAAAAAGTTCTGTATATTATTTTAAAGTTAATTATTGTTTAACAAATATTTGTTAAAATTTAATTCTAATTCAGATGCTTTTTTACGTTTAATTTATAACTTTTTTTTACATGTTTGATATTTTTCAAAGCTTTGACATTTTATTAAAAAAGCTTTTAATAATTTAAAAATATTAAAATATTTTAATAATTAATTGACCAAATATTTTCATACATG
>KK120441.1:252386-275915 GCA_000611955.2 Stegodyphus mimosarum
AAACCAATCAGGATAACATTTTTAGCATGTATTATTAGCAGCAAATATATTATATAATATTATTATATTTATATATGTAAATTTTGGTACTTTCTGATTATCTGCACACCACTGAAAAATAGTGAGCTTGTTGGTGACTAGTTTTTCACCAAATTAGTGTATGAGAGGCAACATAGCTTAATAAAAAATTCTAAAATTCTTAGGGCCACACTAAGAATTTCATAACAGAGCAATCGATTCTTAAAATTAAAGAAGCAAGAAATATTGGTAATAAAACAGTTGTCTTTTTTGAAAAATCCTTCTGCAATTTTTCTTTTTTCGCTGTTGTTCTCATGTGCACAGTGCTGTTTTTCTGCTTTAAAAAAAAAAAAAATCACAATTTTAGCATCTGCACAACTTCAGCATTGTGCACAAGCCAAAACAGACAAATAATTTGCATATACTTGGATTACCACACAAATAATTTCTGGTGACATCATAGACTGTATGATTATTATGGGAATATACCGTTTTTTCATGAATACTTTTTCATGTCTTTTTGGTGAGGATGCAGATAATTAGAAATTATCCAACTTTCAAAACATTTTATATTTGAGTGATAAAAATTTGGTATAGAATGGCAGAACTAAGAAAACTGCATTTTTCGTTTTGTGTTTAACAGACTTTTAAATATGGATCCTCAAAAGATCATGTATGACTAAGCTATGTTCTAATTAGGAAATTTTAGATGATTATTAATTGTCTAATTATGATATTTTATATACTCAAAGTAACATTCTGACATATAATTTGGAATTTTTCTTTGATATTGCCTGAAAACAACTTTTTGTGATTTGTCTTTTTAAATTTTTAAATGTCATTTTTATATTATTAACCAAAAGCTTATAATTGGTGGCATTTTGAACAAAATTGTGAATTTAAAAATCGCAAAATTTTAATACTACCCCTAGCTGTAGATTTTATCTGCAAAATCATATGGGAACGTGAATGCTTAGCAGCTGTAGTTTGATTTTCTAAATAAGCATTTATTTGTCTACAGGAAAGTTACAAAATTAATTCCACTTTATGAATGAGAGAAGTGAATGACAAAGTTTTCTTGCAGATTGCATTTTCCATGCAAATTTCTTTTTTTTGTTTCTTTCTTTCTTTCCTTCTTTAAGGTTGCCATGGCAAAACATATGGAAAGTAATACTCCACCAGGTACTCCTTCCCTTTCACATGATTATATTCTTGCACCAGTCAATGCAGAGGCTCATTTAACAAGAAACTGTTCTTCTAAACCGCTGCGATCAAGATATATGCCCAGAATTGTTTGTGATATTAATTTGCAAAAAATTCCTCTCTCTCTTAGTCAGGTAAAATTTTCTTATTCTGTTGTTCTTTTTTTATTTTGTAGAGCTTTAAAGTGCCTAGTTAAGTTGGGTAAAGTTTTATGATGAATATGTTGATTTACGTATCATATTTTTTAATGGCATCTTGGATCATTATTTAAAGAAATAAAGTTTGTAGCCATCTTTTTTTTTAAAAATCATATATATTTAATTAAATTTTTTTTTAAAAATCTTACAACTATCAAATTGTAAGTCTTCAGGTTTGTTAGCTTGCTTATATTTGTTCTGTTTATTATATTTTTTTAATATTTTAAAAATTGGCTTTTTGTTCTAGCAGAATGAATGTATAAAGTACTGCTATTTATTTGTGATACATAAGACAAACATAATTGTCTTGTGTTTTTATATTTGTAAGAAAAGCTTGTAAAATTTCCTAAAACACTGATTTTATTTGAAAAATATTAAAGTATAGTAATTTTACAGGTTCTGTATCTTTGATTCATATATTATTGTATTTAAACTACTAATGTTTTCTGAATTCCTTCGTCTATTAATCAAGTTATCATTTGACATTTTTTAGCTTTTTCTTGATTTGTATTTTCACACCAGAATGGGTGTTGAGAATTATTGCTAAACAGCAGTTTTATTAAATAGTAGAATCTAATTTTTTTGAGTAAATAATTTCATTGTTAGGATGTTCAATTTTGTTAAAACTTGTAATGTCCTTAACCTGCTCTTGTGTTATTCTGTACAAAAATGCACTACAAAAAACTGCTATTATTCATTACAGAAAGTTGATTTTATCTCTAGAAATATAAAAAAAAATGCTTATGGAATAAATGGCATATGCCATGTTTTCGTGTGAAATTATAGTATTCTTTATTCATGCTTTTAGTGAAGTGGTTAGCATGTCTCGGTAGTGACTGAAAAGGTCTTGGATTCAGTTCTGAACAAAGATACTACTGATTTTCAAGATTTCATCCTTCCAAAATAATGACTACAGTTGTTCTTAACATATAAACTAAAATTTGGTAGATGATAACTGATTATTGAGTGATTAGGTCTCGCTGTCTTTTCAATTTCAATTTTCAAGTTTCTGCTCATTGGAAACATAATGACTCTACAACTGTACTTTGTAAAAATAATTAATTGGAAAGGTAACTTGTCAAAAAAGTTATTGACCTTTCTTATGGCAGATTTGTGTTACATTATTATATTTTAGGAGATTTATATTAAAGAAAATTTTATGTCAAAATATTTTGTCATTTAACCTTTCTCTCTATCTCTTTTTTTTTTAATGCTTGAGCAGATTCAATATCGGCAGATGGTTGAATGCGTAAAAGAATTTGAAGTGCTAGATATTCATTGGAAATATCGTAAGTGGAGACCAAAAGTGCCAGTGAAGAACAAGTACATATTATTATTATTTCTTTTTATTATGTATTGGAAAACAAAATTTTAATTTGAAGTATCTTTTGCTGTAAATATGTGTATAATGTCTTTATGTACACAGTGTAACAATTTGAAAACAAGTCAGATGTTAGATGAAAACAAAGAATTCCTATTATAAGTTACTAATTTAGATTTATACAGTCTGAATTCCTTTGAATGCTTATTTGTGTGCATAAGGTATCAAAATAATCTGAAAACTGTATTCTAACGACTTCTGTTTTATTATTTGGCAAACTCAAGGGTTCATGAAGAAATTAATGAATGTATAATATGTCAAAGCTAAGAGAACAAAACATAAGTTTATGCAAGAACATGTTAAGGTTTATTTGTTGCAGAGAAATAGATTTTTGTTGAAAATTTACCGTTTGCTGCTAATTAAAAATTCTGATATCACTTAATGCATGCTTGCCTTGTTTTGTGATAAGAGCAGTAATGTGGAGGAGAAATCCATCATAGTTTTCTTAATATTTTTGCTTCACATGCTTTTCTCTGATGCAAAAATTTCAGAACATCCAAATAATTGCAGCATTAACAGCTTTTGCACCAGACATGAATTGTTCATGTGTATTTTTTTGCTTTTATAGAAGACAATAAACAGTGTTTTGGTTTTACTTCAACCTAAGTATTTTTTAAAATTTGTTTTAGGACCTTTTTTTTTTGTTTGTTTGTTTAACTTCATCACTTTGTCATTTCCATTCAGGGCTGCTGCACATAAACACTCATGCTATGCACCTGGATACTCATGTCGTATGGCCTGAAATTATGCTTTTAACAAAATTTAGATTTCTTTCAACAACAGCAATTGTGCCGTTTAAGGTAACATGCCATGTATCCTAATTTGATTCATATCATGTTTAAATAATAACTACTAAAAATGCTGACTATGAGAAATGTCAATGCAGTAGTTGATAGATGACAGCAGCATCTTTTGTTTGAAATAATCAGTCTTATTTCCAAATTGTCACACTGTAAAGTACATTTATGTCCATAAATTAAGAATAATTCAGAATCACACATAAATCAAACTTTTAAGTAAACATTTCACCTGTAAAATTATCACACACATCTTCAAGAATAATATGCAAATTATAAGAAGCCATTAGATTATGCTGATAGTACATCACAATGAACTTAGATTGTAAGAGAAAGCATATAAGGGATGGTAGGAAAGACATAAAATTGTTCACAAGTGTTTTGTAAGCTGCTCAGTGCTACTACTGAATAGTTTCCACTGAGGATGCATGTGGATGATTTTTTACATGGTAGAATTGTCGGCCACTTGGAATATAGGCGTACTCAAATGGAAGTATCTGAGGAACTTGGAATAGCCCAAAGTGCAATTTCTAGGGTTTGGCAGTGATTCCAAAATGATGGAAATGTCAGTAGACGTTCTAATACATGTCGCCCCTGAGTTACAACGCCAAATGACGGCTGGTGTTTGGCAGTAGCTGCCAAAAGAAGTAGATGTGGTAGCATCAGATCTGTTTCTTCAGCCACCGGTACAACAATTTCATGGCAAACCATTTACTGATGTTTGCAACAGATTGGTGTGTATGCTCGCAGGCCTGTCAGTTGTGTTCTACTCATGGCAACTCACTATCGCCAGCTGTTAGCCTGGAGTAGAGAACATGCAATGTGGACATGGTCACAGTGAGTTTGTGTGATGTTTTCTGTTGAGGTCCAGGTCAGGCTTGCAGTCTGATTCACATTGGACTTTCATATGGAAAACTTCAGATATCTTTTATCACCAAGGCATCATCATTGAACAACACTGTTACGGTGGTGCAGGATTGATTGTTTGGGGTGGAATTTTACTAGGCTCCAGAACAAATCTGCATGTACAGACTGGAACCACAACAGACCAAATTTGTTGGGATATCATTCTGGAACAACATGTATGTTTGGTTAGAGGTGCCATGATAGCAGAATTTGTGTTTATGGATGACAACACCCGTCCTCACAGTGCAGACATTGTAAAGGAATGCCTTCAGTTTGAGGATATCATCCGTATGGAATGGCCAGCATTCTTACCTGACTTGAATCCGATAGAGCATGTGTGGGACATGCTTGGCTGATGTATTGCAGCCCATCAAGCACCTCCTACACGTGTATCAGAACTTTGGAAACCATTGCTTGTTGAGTGAAGTAATCTTCCCCAAATTCAGTTCGATAATTTGATACTCAGCATACCTAGGCATTGTATGGACTATATTTCATCATCTGGGAGACATACAGTACAAATATACAATCTATTAGCCATCATACCAACCATGTAATGTTAAGTTTTTGTAAGGGAGATATTTTTTGTAATTGCTCCTGGGAACAAAACTTGCAGTTTTTGTGAATGGTATTATACATATACCAAAAAGCATACATTTGCTTTTTGTTCTTTATCTTTTGTTTAATAAATGGGCTTTATGAATAAGTCACATTTGTTTTGTTTCAGTATTACTGTTGATCGAGCTGGCGTTATCCTTAAATATGAATGAATTTATGGACATGAGTGTATTTATAGAATTTCTTTTTGTTAAAGTATACAGGAAAAAAATAAGCTCTTCAATGCTGTACTTATACATTTATTTTAATAAATTAAAAACTATCTCATTAATATTGTTTTAGTGCTAAGAAGTGGTGGAAATATGCAATAACAGTTCATTTAGATCCTATTCAAGAACAAAATAAAGCATGCACATGGTCATTTGCCCTTGAAAGAGCTCAAGACATAGTTAAATATACTAAAGCCTATGAAGAATATTTAAGCAAAGGCGATTTTCTATCTGCTGATGCTAAAGTAATTTTATATCATTCCTTTAATTATAATGGTAATACATGTATTTTTAGTGTATATAATTGCTCTTTATTTTTTCTCCCTACTGTAGATTGTGAAAGATGAATTGGAGAAAAAATTAAACTTGGAGTTACTGTGTGTTTTGAGAGAATTAATAATAAAAAAAGTTCAAAGAGAGAATAATGCTCAGGTTTGTTTTTATCATTTATGTATCTTTTTATTGAATTATGTAAGTTATTATTGTAATTGAACTAATGTATTAATAACTTTATTGAGTATTTGTTAGTTAACCGGTACTCATCAATACATTGTCAATACACTGTGAGCAATGTGTTGTAGCATTTTAGTTATGGAATCTAGTTTCTTGATTTTTAATGTTTTATTTATTTATTTTTAAATTTTTGCTATCGCATTTGAAATGGCATGAAGTGGATTGTTGTTTTCTACAGCCTGTGGTTATACCATGTGAACTCTAATAAATAAGAAGATAAGTGATGATGAATTTGCTGATACCCACACGTTACATTATTTGTGTGGAGCTCCATTGGTTATCTTGGGATTGAAGTTGGTATTGAAGTAAAAAAAAAATTCATCATTCATTCATCATTAATCATCCCCCCCCCCCAAAGAGAGAAAAGAGAATGCTAGCAAGGAAAAGAACAATAAATAAAAATATTATCTTTGTCGAAGAATGCAAAGCAGCTTTTAGAGTTGCCAGACACTTGCAAGAATTGTAGTCACTAGTGGTAATTTTGCTGATTTATTGTCAGATAACCAACAAATACCTGTTGTTACTTATTTTTCAGTTTGCCTCTTTCCATTCTCTTTTTACACATTTTATATTTAATTAAGGGGAAATCAATTATTTGCAGCATATATTTCTTCCTTTATTTATATTTCACTCTGTTAAAATGCTTTTTATTTAGAAAACTCATAGCTTTGAAGTATTGGAGGAAGGATGATTAAGATTTCGAAAATTTTTTATTATAAAGCATGTGTTAAACTGATATGATGTTGTTGTCATTTATGAAATAAATCTATTTTATTTATCTCTTGGGTGAGCTAAACTACAGTAACTGAATATTCACAAGCTTGCAGTAATTCATTTAGGCATTATTTTGTTTTAATCTATGAAACTTAAGAAGTAACAGTTACATATGAAATAAAAATCTCCAAAGAATCACAAGAGAAAGAATTCAAATATTTAAGATAAAACAACTTTAAAACTATATCTTTTTTAAATAAGGAGTGTAAAACATTTTATAGAAAAAAATCAGCTTAATTTAGGGACTAGCAACTGAGTGAGTGAGAAGCTTAATTACAAATTAAATTTATGAAGTGTACGTACTTTTCTTTTCTCTGGTTCTCATAGAATATTTACCATTTACTTTTTAATGGTTATTTATAGTTCTTTTGTTACATTTGGAGAAGTTCAGAACAAATAAGTAAGTCACATGGTTATATTTCGGTACTTTATTCATGTTTATTAAATTACTGTATCATGTAAAAAATTATCTATATTTGTTAAATTAGTATGTATTATGTGGTTTATTTTCTTAAATATTATCATAGATGCGTGTTTCCATGTGCAAAATTTTTAAAAATCAATGAGAATTCATGGGCAAATATTTAATAAAAATTTTCATCTAAGACCAAGAATTGAGCAAGAAATATAATATGAATGATGTTCTACCTCAGACAAAACTATCAGAATGAACATTATCAGAATTTATCAGAATCAATTATCAGAATGAACTGCTTTCAGTTTGTAACTTCTTCCCAAATTAGTTCTTAAAAGCCATGAATTTAAGTTGGTAATAGACATGGAATAACAGCTAGGCAATAATTCAGTAAATATGTTCATTCTAATTAATGAATTGTTATTAATTCAATTACTAATATCTTCATAACATTTATTCACAAATCTGCATACTGTGATATTGAACTAATTGTTTTCTATTAAATAAATGAAACAGTAATGAGAATTCAGTGACTGAACTTTTGTTGAATACTAAATAGCTGAATTTGCAAATAAAAATTTATGTATATTCTGTATAATATTGGGTATTTTTTTATTATGTTTAACAGAATTTAATCATGGAAAAAGTTATCAAATAGTATATATTGAGGCTTATAATTTATTCAAGATGGTAATTACATAAATGTATTTTAGATAAAAGAACTACATATTCTCTTATGCTGTGACTATAATTTTATTTCATGTTATTTTTTTTTCTGAAATAGGCTGTTGCTGAACAGTCAAAAGGAAAAGGATTCCTTCAGTGGATGTTTCCTTCATGGGCTGGATGGTATTCACAAACACATAATACAGATAGCACTACAGTAAGTACAGAAGAATCATCTGCTGACAATAAGGAAAGCTCAGAGGAAGATTTAAAATCTCATTTAGGTATAAATAATATAGCATTTCTCTCATTTTTTAATGCCAAATATATGACCAGAATCTGAAGAAAAATTTGAGGTTTGTCTAAAAAGGATCCGACCTTTGGCTGGGAAAAATATAGTACTTGCGTGATGGATTGGGACTTTAATCCCCTTCAAAGTAGGCCTCTTGCACGTGCACACACTTAGCCTACCTTTCCTTCCACTGCCAAAAACACTTTTGGAAGGCTTCATTTTGAATGTTATTCAACTCCATTGTCGCATTCTGCATTTTCTTTTCTCTACTCTGAGTATGGGATCCTTTCAATATCATCTTCAATTTTGGAAACAACAAAAAGTCTCAAGGAGCCGTGTCTGGAGAGTAGGGCAGTTGATCAACTACTGGAATTCCATGTTTTGCCAAGAAAGTCTGTATCAAGTGTGATGAATGAGATGGAGCATTGTCCTGATCAGCTTCCAGTTTTTCGCCATCCAAAGGTCTGGTCTTTTGCGCTGAACTGCATCACAGAGTCAGTGGAGAACCTTTTTCATAGTACTGTTTTGTCACTGTTTGTCCTTCTGGTGGATATTCATGATGCACAATTCCTCAGATATCAAAGAACATGGTTATCATCATCTTGATTTTGCTTCATACCTGTCATCTTTTTTCAGCCTTGGGGACACGGAATGCTTTGCTTCCATTGTGACGACTATGCTTTTGTTTGATGACAGCCAATGCCATCTGTACCTCGTGCATCAAATGAAAAAGAGATTTATTTTTAATGTTTTTAAGATACTAATCAGTTTCACAACAGCACCATCTAAGAGCGTTTGAAAAATGTTTCACCTTAAAATGCTTATATGCATCACATGTCCCTTATGTGCGATCTTCAGTGATGCATGGGTGGGATGCCTGGCTGTGAGAGATATTCCTGGGGAATACATATATGAAATGCCCATCTGGAAAGGGTTAAAGGAACTTTGAAAGTATCAATAATTAAGGAAATAAAGGACGCAACTATCTGTTTTAAAAATGCTATATTAAATGTGTAATGAGAAAGACATAGCAATGTTTGATACATAGAATGTGGATCCATATTGAAGATGAAACTTGGCAGCTGAGTAAGATTAAATGCTGAACTTTATTTCAGTTGACATGTGTGGCCACAATTCACTTGGCATGTGCCTATTCAAGAACATCTACTTGTTTGATGTTGCAATAGGAAGAATGCAGAGCGAAATTGTGCTTTAACTGGAAGAGAGGTAGAAGCTCAAGTGCACAGTAATCCAATGTGGAAGCTAACCAAGGGAAGATTTGGGTTTAGCTTGCTAATTATGAGAAAGTTTTCAGTTTTTGAAATTTTGAGTTCTAGTCCTGAATTAGCTACATCGTCAGCATTACTCAAGCCATGTGACATAGAGTGATCTAGAAATGGCACGGACCAGAAAAGTTATTATATTTAGAATACAATAGGGAGGGAATATCCAAATCAAAAATGAGGAATTAAGAAGCTATTGCAAATTAAATTATAAAGCTAATTTACTTATTTTTTTTATCTTACATATATGTGTATATATGTATGTGTAATAAAGCAAACTTAGAAGTAATGAGAAATATTGATTGCATGGAATGTTGATCCATAATGAAGAGCAACAGTCTGTCTAGGCCGAGGTACAGAATGCTGGTGTCTTGCATTCAGAATATGAATATTAATTCAGAATGAATCTGTTTTTGTTTTCAATGAATTTGACTAGAAAATTAATATAATGCTGTAAAATTATTTTTGACAGTTTGAGTTTTAGTTCCATTTACATCACCAGCATTATGTAAGAGTTATGACATGGATTAGTCTTGAAATGATGCAGTGCAGAAAAAGGTATTACTGTTTTTGGAATTGTGAGGGGAAAATACCCGAATTTAAATTAAGCATTAAGGGGCTATTGTATAATTTAAATTATTATTTATATTCACATATTTTTTATCTTTCTTTGGCAAGGACATCATCTGTCTTAGAAATCCCTGCCTGAAAGTTAAGTTCATCTGTGATTTAATTGGTTATTTGTAGTTAACCAGTGCTTCAAACTCAATAGCAGTATTTCATATTGACTACAAAATGATTCAGCATTCCAGTCATCAGTCTGTATTTATAAGAAATGCTTTCTCATATGTGAAATACTTTCGTATACCTGGTGTGGTATCAAAAATTAACAGAGGTTATCAATTGTATTGCCATTTATGCTGCACGTGCTGATCTGTGGGAAATGCTTTTTAGCCATCTCTGATTCTTGCATTTTAATAATCTGTGGCCTTATATATTTTTATCCATAATTACTTTCTTTTGGTCAAAGTATATTAAATTACAATTTTTCAAAGAAACAAATCTGATGTTTGTGCAGTGGGTTTTAAATTTTGCATGAAGTGATTTAGTTAAAATTTTTGCAATTTGATTTTGTTTCTTTGAGAAAACTTAAAAACATAGTATTTAAAGAATGAAAACACAAGTATTCTAATATTTTCATTTAATGGTTTCACACTTATTAATTTTGTTGGTGCATTTTATTTAATATTCTTTTCTAACAGAGTGTGTTAAAATTTTTTCATAACTGTGAACTAAATAATTTAATAATTAGTTAATGTTATTTTGAAATTTAAGCATTCAATACTGTTTCTTCTTATATTGGATTAAAAATATAGCATTATTTTATGAAAATGAAAGATTAAAAAAGTCGTGGTATTAGAAATATAAAAATTTGAGTAACTATTTGTGAATTAATTAAAGAATTTTAATATTTTTTTACAGGGAAGGTTATTAAATTGTAATGCTGTTAATCATTATATTTTAAAATTATTTTTAAAATATGTGAATTAATGCTAATAGTTGTAAAATTATTCTGAGAATGAAGTAAATATTAAATGTAAGTGTATTAATGTTGATTGCTAGCAACAAAAGTGGCCGTAAAATTGCTTTCTTGAGTATTGTATTGAAAGTATTTAATATTTGGTAGCGAATATTGTTATAATGAGTATAAAAATATTCGTAATTTTAGAAATTGAATAATTATGATAAAATTGATTATGAGTAATGTGATTAAGGTAAAATAACACTTCAAACAAATATTAATTTAGAAGTCCAACAACAAAATTCAGCGTTGTATTTTTAAATTTTTACAGGACTAGTTTCAGTGGCTTTACCAAACCATCATTCTCAGCTGCCTCAGTGCCAATGAATGAGATAAGATAATAGTGATAAGATAAAAATGGCTCGGCAGGAGGCTGGAGTTAAGCTACTGGCACCATCTATTGATGAAACAGGAAAACTAAAACATAATTTCCTTAAAGGTTGAAGGTAAAGATGGATTGGAATTAAGGTCATTAACTAGAACAGAAAGATTTTTTTTAATGTGAAATGCCTCTAGAAAATCTAACTCACCAGTGCAAGATGTTTTTTGAATAATTTTGGCTGCAGGAGAATTTATAGTGTAATTTTTGGACCAAGGGAATCTGGGGTGTTTACAGGATTCCTTGCCAGTGTGGTTTAATTTACGTTGGTCAAACTAAGAGAGCCTTAAAATTTCATGTTAAGGAACATGAAACATATGTTAGGAAAAAGGAAACACAGAAGTCCTCTGTTTCTCAGCATTGTTGGTCCAAAAATCACACTTTTAATATTTCTGCAACCAAAATTATTCAGAAAAGATCTTCCATTGGTGAATTAGATTTTCTAGAAGTGTTTCACATCCGCTCCCCCCCCAAAAAAACAACTTTCTCTTTTAGTTAATGACCTAATTCCAATCCATCTTTACCTTCAGCCTTTAAGGAAATTATGTTGTAGTTTTCTTGCTTCATTAATAGTTGGTGCCAGTAACTTAACTCCTGTCCAGCCATTCTTATCTTATCTCGTTCATTTGCATTTCGGCGGCTGACGCTGATGGTTCGGTAAAACCATCACCTGTGGAAATTTGCAAATATAATGCTGATTTTTGTTGTTTGACTTTGAAATTAATATGAGTAATGTAATTAAAAAGTGAAATTAATACAGATAAGTAATATGACATTATGGTAAATGAGTGTTAAAAACTTATGTATAATTAATTATATATTAAGTGTTAAAGTATGTTGAGGGGTTTTAGGTTCAGAAACGGAAGCCTGTTATTACCTCTGCACAGTTATTCCTTTTGCCCTTATCATATAAGATATTGCTGAAGTCTCTCATTTTATGATGGATATTATTTTATAATTTTTGTATGAAATATATTAATGCAGTTCACAAAGATCAGTTACCTTATGCAAGAAACAGATGCCTCTTTAAGTAGCTGACATAGTACCCCTGGGCCATTGGTGCAGAACAAATACGCCAATTATTTCACATGAATAAGTCCTACTGATGGAAATGCTTATTTAGAATGATGCCTGATGTAGGGCTTCCATTCTAGTAAAATATGGAATTCAAAATGAAAGTTAATAACAGTAAAACAATATTACTCTGACTGTATTTGTGATGTTAACATGTAATTTACAAACATGAAAATTAGTGTCATAAAATTTTTATATATGTTTCAATTAATTAGAATAAATAATGGTTGTGTGAAAGTTTTGTGACACTCTGTTAGAGCAAAAACCTTCCTTGAAGAATTGTGATTATGTGGATTCTGAAACAGAAAGGTATTTGAACTGAAATACTGAAAAATTAAATAGGTCTCTAAAAATTACATTTATTCTTAAAGAATCTTATATTCAAAAATTATATTTTACAATCATTTAATTAATTATGTTGGTCAAAATTTTATGATTTACATTTCTGTTTATTTGTTACTCCTTTAACCAGGGTTGCCATGCTACCTGGAAAACCAGAAAAAGTCAAGGAATTCAAAAATCGACCAAAAAATTCAGGGAAAAGTCAGGGAATTTAAATATTTTTGTCAAAATCTGGAAAAGTCGGGGAATTTCAAACACCGATCCTCCCAAAAAGCGAGTTTTGTGCCGACGTTGAAAGCGATCACATTCTTGGTGTGCGTGAACGTCACTCGAGCAACTGGCAGTTTTTGCAGCTCCAATCAGATTGTCTTTTAGAAAAACAAAACAAGTTTCCAACAACTTTTGGTTTCCAGTAACCTTGAGAGTCGAGAGACTCCCATGCGCATCTGCAGTGCATGTTGAACTAATGAAAATACGTATTCTTGTAAAAAAACAAAATCGGTTTAGTCCTAGTATAAGAGTATAGTACACATGGGATTTGGCGAGATGAGCAGTAAACGGGCCATTTTGGCGTTGGCGGCAATTTTCAAAATCATGGCAAGGCATCTCAAAGTTTCAGTATTTGCAACCCGGTTTTCAATCATAATTTTCATTGTGCCTCCCATAAAATAACAGTGCATTAAATTCAGTAATAATGAACTTTGATGCTAAAGCTACAATACTACCTTAATTATAAAGCATATGTTACTTTAATAATTTTTTTAGATAATCTTTTATTTTCGATGTGCTCGCACCCCCAAGGTAGGGTTATCACGCCCCGCTAAGGGGTCGTGCCCCATAGTTTGAGAATCGCTGCCGTCGCATATACTAGGGTTTTTCCGCAAAAGCTTTTAAACATTTTTTCCTTTTTAATAAATGCCTTATTTGTCATTTTGCAATAAAATAAAAAATAGTAATCAGTCATCTAGGCTAACCATTTAATAAAACTATATTCACCAAAATATCGTTGATTATTGTAATTCAGTTTTTAATTATTTTAATGTTATTCATATCATTCAATGTTGCTTCTTCCCCCTACATTTATTTATTAGTAGTAAGCAGCACTTTCAAATTTCAAAAAATTTTCTCTGGCATAATCATGAAACTAATTCTAGATGTATGATGACATAACATCACGAAATTTAATTCACATATTTTTTGCTTATGTAGGCTGCTAAATAAATACAAAATACCTGAATTTATTTAAAAATATCATTAAATAGATTTTTTTCTTTTGTTTAGTTGCGAAATGTGTCCAAAAAAAAAAAAAAAAAAAAAAAAAAAAAATTTTTTTCATGATCTCAATCTTCAGTGGAGAAAGCAACTTCTATTATAGTTATAATAGTAATGTTTTGGGGATTATATATAAGTCATATATAACTGGCAAATTTTTGTGTTTTCAATTGGTACCATAATTAATTTACCTCTTAACTCAGCCAAAGTGCATTATGCGAATAGACTGGAATTTTCTTAAAACACACCTGGAAAACCTGGAAAAGTCAGGGAATTTCATTCTCCTGTTTGAGTGGCGACCCTGTTTAACACTTTTACCTTGAAAAGGCATCTTTGTCACTAAGCCTTTTTCTCTTTGAAGGAGGTATATAAGAGAGATTAAAAAAAATATGTAAGTATAAAATTGTTTTCATTGTCATATCCATGTATTTCATGGAAGAATGGATGCTAGAGCCTCAAGGAGATTAGATTTTGGGGCTGGTCTGATGGTCTCGCATATCTCTCCCTTGCCACGAAACCACATGAGAGGACTTCAATGTAGAATTTAAGCCCTAAGCTTTGTACCTCCAGAAAAATCCCAAAATGATGCGATGAACGGCGAAAAAGACAAACAATCATTGTTATTAGGAAATTATTTGCAAAATGTTGCAGTTGCTGTACTGTATAATAGGAACTTGAAAGTTATTTTTCACTGCCCAATTTGACTAGTAACCATATAAACAACAGCTATGAAAAAACGTCAAGTCACTAAATTTGTTTTTGTGATTCATTCCTGTATAGCATATTTCACTTCATGAAATGCATGTGAACGAATGCTGATTTGAACTGCAGTCTCAAATGACATGCAGAAAATAACCACTATGCTGTGATGATGACAGAAATCACTGTCACAAATGGGGAGGCCTGGCAACGACTTTGAAATACATATTTTAAAGTAACAGACTATAGTAGTACTGCTTCTATTTAAAAAAAAAAAAAAAAAAACTTTTTCCCCAGGTGCATATTCGCATTTCAGTTTTGATTTAAATTCAAATATTTTATATGATGAAAAGTGCCAACCAGATGGTGTAGTGGTTAGAAGAGCCGACTGTGACACCAAAGAGCCTGGGTTCTGAATCTTAAGAGAAGAAGGCATGCTTGTAACTGCTGTCCTTTCATAGGAGGCAAAGGTGGCCCACCTATTAGGTGCCTTCATAATAAAGTGACTACTGCTTATGGCCTTAGTAGTGGCCAACGTCTATGATGATTGTGCCTGCCACTGGGGGGGATATATATATGTATATATTATAAAATGTGCTAACTGAATCTATTCAAACCATTCTCATAAATGTTTTCCAGTCCTTGAAATATATTCTGCTTAGTATTATGATGTCATCATTAAGTTGCGTCATTAGTATTAAGTTTCAAATCTGAATTAGTACTAAATTTGCAACAGCATTCATTCAACACAAATATGAAACAAATATTACGCAAATACAGTAGTGAGTGACTTAAAGGGGGGAGGGCTACATCTCAGAGGAAACATTATATGCAGATTGTTGAGCATGTATATGTATGATTTAATACTCCTCCTTTAAAAAAAATAAGCCAAATCTATATGCTGATCTTTTCCTATTTTGTTGTCACTGCATTAATATTTTATGCTACTTGTAAACTGCTTAATTTGAGAGCTGTTGCTGATATAAATTTTTTGTCTTTCAAATTATAAACATACAGTGATTTAAAATCAAAATATTTCTATTTAATGACTTTTATCTTATCTGTAATACATGTAATTGCTATTATATATATAATTGGTGTTATTTATAATATTAATTGATATTTTTGTAGAAACATTTATGCAGTTAGTATAATTGCTGAAGATCTCTCCAAGACCATTTATGATGGTCTTGGATCTACTATAGCTGCAGTATAATTTTTACACTAACATGTGTGAAATTTGCAACATTTTTTATAACCTAAAATTATTTATTAAAATAAATATGCTATTTATTAAAATAAATATGCTATTTATTAAAATAAGTAAATTATATCATAAACATTTACATAACAAAATGATGTATAAGGAAGTTATATAATAAAAATTGGAAAATGTTTTACTTTTTCTGTTTTGCTTGCTTTGTTCTTTATTCACGTTTAAGCTATAATTACGTTTTTTATCCCTTATTCCTTCCTCAGAGGAAGAAATTTTAGATGTGTTAGACAGTGCTGAAAATGATTCCTTGCTTAAAAGAGATACAGTGTTTGCTCAGTTGAATTTCTCTTTAACTCAAGGAACATTTACCCTTTTCAAGAATGAGTTTCAGTTAATCACAAAATCTGGTCAGCGGCCATCCACAGAAGAGAAACCTATTATTGAAGTGGAATTTTCTGATGTGTCAACAAAACTTGAAACTCGCCCCAGAACAGGCTCATTTCTATTTGAAATCAAGCTTGGAGCATTGTATTTACATGATAGAATTTTTGCTGATACACATTTTCCTTACATTATAGCACCTCAGAATAGGGTAAGTTATTGCATACATATTATGTTTAAAAATTAAACTTTATAGTTTGAATTCAATAGAATTTAAGTTATGCAGACTCCAGATATATGGATTTCCAGTGATTCAAATCATTTGTTTTTCTTTATAGGCTGAGTAATAAAATTAAGCTTATTTACATTGGTGTCCAAAATTATATTTATGGGCATGCAGACAGTAATTTTTCAGAAACTGGTAAATAAAGTTAAATGTGTTTTTTAATATCATTTTCTCATTTTTTCCACGAATTTTAACATTTGAAAATTAAGATGGGAAAATTTCATGTTGTATAATATTTTGAAAGAAGAGTAAAGGAAAAATGCATATTGTTAGAAGGTATAGATAAAGTGGACTAAATATTACCAGTAGTTATTGTCATCAATACTATTTGTTCTCTTGCTTATTATGCGTTATTAACCATTCTTTATACTGCAGATTGAAGCAAAATTCTTGTTAAGCTTCATAATTTCAACCCAGAAATTCCTATTAGTAAAGGCCTGTAATAATAAATTTAAAAAAAGAATTGAGGTAAGAAGTAGTCAGTCTTTTAGTGTTCATAGCATGTTTGCTAATGCTGGGAGAAGACTGATTAGTCGTAGCAATATAATTAATTGCTAGAAGTAGACCATAGTCTGACACTTGGCTGTTGCAACTACGTTATGCTTTCTGACGAGAGATGTCTTTATCAGTACAGAGCATCTAATTCAAAATACTCTTTGTAATGGCTCCTACAGATTGTATCTCTGAGGGGTGCTCATTCTAAGTTCTTTGTCAACACCTATTGTACGTTTCATGTTCATATCATGTCTCTATGTACTGGTCTTTACATATATTTATAAGGAAAAGAAGTAATTTTTTTTTGTTGTTGTTTTCTGTAAAGAATACCAGTTTGAGAAATTTCAAGAGCTGCTTTTATGTGTGAATGAGTTCAGTCTCTAAATTCAGGGTTCAAGTTAAAATTACTCAAATAATAAAAAATAAAAAAAAAAAAATCTCAAATTATATGCTAAATAGGCAAAGGGTGATATGCTAAGCAAGTAAGTGCATCATTATTTGAGGCATAAATGTAACTGAAAAATTTTAACATGAATGCACGTATGACATGTAAATTTATTATAAGAGAAATAAAGTTGAAATCATATGTGATACTAGAATTTTAGAAAGAAAGTGAATGCTTCAAAAACAAATGAAATCTGGAGAATGTGGCCTCCCCTAACTAATACTAATATTTTATATATGTAATATAAAAAAAAAAGGATAATACAGTAAGGACAAGATTGTATGTGCAAAAATTTAATCATATTAATTATGTGATTAAGTTATATATTTATATTTTTATTTTACATCAGTTAAAAATGCCATACTTTAATTCTAATTGAAAAAAGTACATCATATGATTTGGTTAATCCACTAAAATGATTTTGTTAATTTTAAAGTATTAAAAAATGTGGGTTAAGTTTTTGAACAAAATATTGTTTTTATATTAATCAATCTCTCCTATAAATGTTGTGATATTTACAACTGTAATGTTATGGTAAACACAAATTAAATTAGAACACAAGTTGGAAGAGTGTATATATTTGAATTTAAAGGGCTCTTAAACTGAAAACAGTTTTTTATTTTTCATAACAGAAGAAAAACTGATTAAATTCATTTAAATTGTTTGTGTTAATATTGTGTTTTAAAAAGGGTTTTGGATTTCTTTGTTAAAATTAAATATTTTGTTAAGTGTTAAAAATTTAAGATTAAAAAAAGTGTTGAAATTAGAATTTGAAGAAGATTAGAATTAGAAGTGACATTTTTTACACATTATTTAATTTTAAAATGAGATATCAAGCAAATTTAATGGCTAATTGAAGTTGTCAGTACAAAATAGTAAGTTGTGTCAGTTTTTGAAGTTATCAGCTTTAAGCTCCTTTTTTATACAAAATTAAAATTACTGTTTTGAAAAAAAATTAAGAAATATTTTTAATTGTAATTTGTTATCTTTAACTCAAAAACTTAACAAGGTGTAGTGAAGATTTAAAAAAAAAATTAAATAAAATAACTCAGTAGTTTTCTTGTGATGTAAAAATTAAGAGTTGAAAGTAACAAGGCCAAGGAATAAAGACAACTCCATTATTTCCTAATTGATAATTCTTTTAAGAAGGAAATATTTCATGAAATTATTGTAATAGGTATTTCATGAAAAAAGAAAAGTTCTGCAAAAAGTGAGGGAGCAAATTAAAGATTATGAAAAATGTGTAATGATTGCACCGAAAAACATAACAGATCATGTAATAAAACTAAGGATTAATTTTTTTTTTTTTTTTTTAGGATGTCAGTTTTTTGTATACAAAATCAACTGGACTAACTGTTTTTCCTTTGCCATCATTTCTAAGTCCAAAAGTAGAAGAAGCTGACTCAAATTCACATTTATTTGAGCTGACTTATGAGAAGAAACCATTTACATTTCATGCTGATCACAGGTAGTGATTATTTAACAAAAAGGTTTTGAAAGTAGTTTGCTTGTATTTATATTTTTTATTTTTTTTTCTGATTATTTTCTGCATTATTTAATGGGAAGAGATTTTTTTTTTATTACTGTTGTAATTTTTTTAACATCTTGAGTTATACCTGATAGGATTTAAGTTTGATAATTATTATTATATTTAAATATTATTAATCATTATACTTAAATATCATCACTTCAACATCATGCATTAGTATAAATTTTATAAAAAGGCATGTAAAAAGTATATAAAATTATATGTTGAATTTTTAATATTAATTTATAACTGCAGCATATTTTTACAGTTACTGAAGCTCATGGATTGCCTTGATATTAAATTCATTCATAAATTTTTTTTGTTCTGTAAATTAAAAATACAAATAATTATTAAATGTGTGAATGATTAATGCAATTTGTATATGTTAAATGATTTGCATAAAATCCAGGAATTGTATATACATAATTAATAAATCTGTGAAATTTGTTAAACACAATTTTTTAAAAATCATTAAACTGTTATCTTTTGTTCTGTTTGTTAAGGAAATTATAAATCTATATTATACACATTAAAAGTTAATTGTCTGAATGGTTCTATTAAAAAAAATGGGTGTTATTAATCACATCTTCTAAATCAAATAACAGTTAATTTAATTTTTAACTTTTTAAAATTTTATTTTATATTAGTTTATTGTATGTGTTCAGAAGTTTTTCCTATTTTGAAATGCAAACTGCATTTGGATGACTATCAGTATTTTGAAGTTAAAAAGATTTAGAAAAAATTTGATATCTTCTGAAGCTTGATTTTATATAGATGTATGTGCTTTGGTGTATACCTTATTCATTTTTGACTATGTAACTTACGTGGAAGGGGGGGGGATTTTATGTAGTTTTTTTATGGTATGTTTCCATATAGGAGTACTTCCAACCTATTTCATGTGAACTCTTTTGCTAATGAATGCCTTTTTACTGTATATCATAATTCTAATGTCTAGAATTCAATAGTGATCATATAATTATTTGAACTTCCTAATGAAATAGTGAATGCCTTTAGTTTGTTTCTTTTTCTGAAAACAATTTGTAAGGTAACAGAAATGTTCTGAAATGAATTTTTAAAGTAATATTAATGTGTATCTTTTCATTGAAATAAATTATTAAAAAAATCCAGACCACTTTAGTAATAATTGAGAGATGTTGTATGAAATGCACAAAATAATTAGTTTAAACATTTTTATGAAGGATTTTTAAAAGTTAAATGGTTAAAGAAATCAAATTTGAAAAATTATCGATACGATTATTTGAACTTCCTAATGAAATAGTGAATGCCTTTAGTTTGTTTCTTTTTCTGAAAACAATTTGTAAGATAACAGAAATGGTCTGAAACGAATTTTTAAAGTAGTATTAATGTGTATCTTTTCATTGAAACAAATTATTAAAACAATCCAGACCACTTTAGTAATAATTGAGAGACGTTGTATGAAATGCACAAAATTAAATTTTTATTTTACATCATTATTTTTATTTTACACATTTTTATTTTACAAAATTAAATATTTATTTTAGTTTAACATTTTTATGAATGATTTTTAAAGTTAAATGATTAAAGAAATCAAATTTGAAAAATTATGTATACGATTTTAGTTTATTTTAACCCTCTGGCTGCTCATCTTGCTATTTCCACAGGGAACTCAAATGTAGCAAAATTTGCTCATCTGGTGATTTTCACGGGCATGTGTTTGTTTTCCTTTATTGAGGAGTGCATCCCGCCTTTTCACCGTTTAACCAGGAAAATAAATTATATGCAGTATTAGACATTTAATTTAGGTTTTCACCAACAAATGTTGTCAGTCATCTATTAAATTGCGGCATTTGAAGGTACTTGGTATTTGTTGCTCTAACTTCACTATGTTTGACGCCTTTTATTTATCAGAAATGGCTGCTAGAAAATGTTCTTTGATCGATGAAAGAAATATGCAAATGGAAAAAAAGAAAGATGTAAGAAAAGATGCAAATGGAAAAAAAAATTCACTAAAAACACAAATCTAGTGCAAAGACTGTGAAGTTGGACTTTGCCTTGAACCCTGTTTCAAGCTCTGGCATACTAAAATACATTTTTAAGGTATTTTTTTCTCGGTGCATTATATTTTCTTAAGTTTTATAAATTTTACTTTTTTATATTCTGTAATAAAGAGAAATTAGCTGTAATTTAATTGAAATTTATTAAAAAAATTTTTTTGTGATAACATCTGAAATTGGTTTTTCTGACAGCTTAGATTCTCATGATAAAAATCAATATAAAAAATATTTTCTAGGAAGGAAAAATATATATTTCAATTCTCCATTATATATATAGATTTAAAATATGGGGAAAAATACACAATTTTTGAAGCGATTTCAGTCCACAAATTGAGTAGTCAGAGGGTTAGTAACTTTTTTCGTCATGGCAATAATGTAATTTTTATCATCATGCAAATTTTCTTTCTCTTTTAAGCCATTTTATTTTCAAAGCAGATTAATTCATTTTGTTAAAGCATGTATTTAATGTAAGGTAAGACTGCATTGTTTTTATTACACTGATTTTTTTTCTTTTTTGATGTTACACTCTGCAGGTTAAATATCACTTCAAGAGCTATAGATGTTGTTTATAATCCTCAAGTTTTAAGATGCATCACTGATTTCTTTTCATTACATCATGACAAATCATCAGCTAATTTATGTGTGAGTGAGTTGAAGTTAACAGCTGCGGCTCGTGCAAGGTATGAAATTTTGAAGCAGCAAACTAAAGCTGAATTACAACAGAAATGGGATGAAATTTTGGATGGTGAAGATAATACTGTAAGCAATTTAGCTATGTTAGCAGTAGTTGCTGTTTATCTCATTTTTTTAATCAATTATTTTCTGCTAAAAATATGATGCTTCTTTTATTCTTTTTATCAATAATGTATGATTTGTTTAATATAAGAGGCAGGTATGTTTTAAAGGTATTTAAAAAGATATCAACAAATTCTGTGTTGTGTATCTGTATTTGTAATTTAGATTCATATATTACTGTTGAGAAACGTTAAAATACTATTTTCAGAGTGAATTAGATTTCCGATATATATTCATAAAACTTGAAAACTATTTCAAGAATAATTTTATGGTTGCATGAACTGAAAGTGCACTTCTTGGTAGTTTTTCAGTATTAATTTATTAAGGTCAAAACCAAAAACTGCATTAAATTTTTAAGACCTAAAGAAAAAAGGAATTGCTTAAATTGATGAAAGTAAATTTCAAAAACAGACAGAGAAGGAGATTAGGATCCCAGTTAGAAGGATGTAACTTGCAGTTATATTATGCTTTATGCATAATCTAAGTAAGTATTCATTTTTGTGTACGTATATAAATGCTTTATGCATCTATCTGCGTATTTATTTTTGTATGGGCTGAAGCCTAAACCGAGCAGTAGGCCAACTGAGCAGTGGTATTTCATTTCATGTTCAAATTCTGGTGAATGGGCTGGCTGCATGGGAATTTTCATGGTTTTCTCATGTGTAGTGTGAATATTAGCTAGTGTCCCTTAAAAGTCTTCTACAGAGGCATCCCTTACCTTAGCCAAATAGCCCTTATGTGCTTTGCATTATCTATCCAAGTAATCCTAATTCTAAATATGCACTTGGGTGCTATTTAAGCTTTCTGCATACATAAATAAATAAATATGAAAGGTAATTTAAAATTACTCGACTTCATATATTTTCCAACCTGTTAAGGGTTTGGCTTTTATAAGATTGGAGCCTGAAGTTTCCAAAAAGGTCATTGGAAAGAGATATTTCATAATACCAAAATGCCCTTGACACTTCATTCTTGGACTCGCTTCCTTTTAGGATTTTGCTTTAGTAGTTCAGACTTGGAACTTCCTGCAGCTGCCGTACAATTAAAATGTTTTGACCAGTAAAGCAAAATGAATCCTAGTGACTTTCTCAGTGATAAAAAAAGTTGTGATGCATTCACACTGCATCACATAGATGAAAAGAGAAATTTGCCAGAACCAAAAATCAGAGAGGAAAAGGGTGGGTTTGAATATGCTATCTCTCCATTGACAGCTTCTTCTCTGTACTTTTACATTTTCTGTCCTCAGAAAGTAATTCCATTCTTCTGCAAACTATATAAGTATTTCAGTTGCTTGTAGAGTAGCTGCTAATTTTTTATAAGGTGTCTTGGCTTTTTTTATGTATTTCATAAATTTTAATATTTTCTAAATGAATTCTAATATTTTCTAAATCATTTATCCAATTTATTGCTTCATCTAGCTCAATCTTCATCTAGCTTCATCTCTCAATATTATTTAAAACTTGTAACTTGGTTATTATAAAATATAAGGGAATAATTCTTTTAATTATACTTATCAAATTATTTTACCCTTATTTTCAACAACACATATTCTAAAACACTTCTTTATTACTTCCTTAAGTATGCGTCTCGTGCTTTATAATACCTTTTAACAGATTATTTTCCAGTATGAACAATTCTTTATTAAATAGTTTTATAAATGTATTTATCTGCAGGATTTCAATTTATGTTTATTATAATTATTATATATAATTTAATTATAATTTTAT
>KK120441.1:275942-326643 GCA_000611955.2 Stegodyphus mimosarum
TATATAATTTATGTTCAATTTATGTTTGCAAACATATGCATAAATACCCATACATATTTCATATTTTTCATTTTCGGCATGTGCAAATCTTTAATTTCTGTGCATTCACTATATTTTTCGAGTAAAGTAATTCACAATAATTTAGCATATACCTGAAAATTTTACATAAGAAATATGTATAAATATAATTTGAATGAAAAGTATATGCATTATTTTTAATGAAATTTCTCCAAGATGGCACTTCTGCTTTAGGCAGGTAGCCCTTGCATGCCTTACTCTATTTAATAAAAACTTAACCTGACCTATGTACCTAATTACAAATATTTTAACATGCATAATTTTATATTTACATTTGGCCATCAAGTTTCAAACTTTTGACTTAAAACATGTTTTAGAATACATTCATTATCAAATTTAATTTTTCTAATAAATTCATGATCGGACCTCTTTTGGCAGGATATACAAATGTTTTGACCTCCGCCGATTACTCTTTCTTCAGTTTCTTACTATAAGGACTGGTATTTTTGACTGTTTTTCTTTCATTTTTCTGGTTTGGGAATGATGGGAAATCTTCTTTAAAGAACCTTGAGAGATTTTCTTTAGTTTCCAGACACAGAGTGGTTTCTTCTGATTTTGATAAGATTTCTTGTGAAATGGGGAATGCTGGTATGGTTCAGACTTGTTTGAAGATGCATATGTATATATATATTAATACATATTTACATAAAGATATTATGACAAATTTTATTAAATACATATAACTGGTAAATACATAAAATTTATTAAATGCACTAATATTTATTAAATGTATATAATTTATTAAATACATACTGGTTCGGCCAGTTAAAGGGTTAAATTAAGCATGATCTGTTATAAAATTAAAAAAAAAATAAAGAAAATTCTTTGGCAATGTGCCTATAATATAAAACAGGGATCCTTGCTTTAATAATTGTAATTCATTCCATTGTGGTTTTCATTATGAGTCATTCATAATGTTGGATACTTTTTCCTGTAGGTTACTAAGACAGAAAATTTAAATCTCTTTTCCAGCTTAGTGCATAGTGGCAAAACATCATAAAAAATTTCAGAGAATACTAAAATGCCACTGATGTTAGAAATTTGAGAAATTTACTGATTTATTAATTATAAAAATACTTGTACAGTCTAGGTCTATGTACAGGGTTATCAGGAAAGAATCATCTGATTACAAAATTTAATGTTTTCCATAATTACAAACAGAAAATTATAAATAATATGTCATTGTAAAGAAAAAATGTTAAAAGCTTTTTTCTGAAGTGTTTGACATGACTTCCTGTAGTTATCCATATAATATTAATGCGATATGCTTCTTCTTGCCAAACTTGTTGTAACTTGTCACTAGGTTTCAGTGTTTTCATACTTTGCAATTTGTAAGGCTCAAAATGGGAATTTTTTTTTTCCTAACTTAGTACAAATTGTAGACCTAAGGTATCCCAAGTTCACATGTAGCATAAACTGTTGATTTCTTTGGACTGCGTAAAAAAGTCTCTTTGCACTCTTCTAACATTTTCTGCTGTAACATCTGGTTGCCCTTCACTTTTGCCTTTACACAGGCATCTTTCCTGGAACTAATTGTACCACCTTCTGATATTCTGAGATGTCCGTGCTGTCTTAAATTTATGCCGAACAGTGATTACTGACTGACTTCTTGCGAAGGAGAACGCACAAAAAACATTCTCCTTCTTAGATGCCAATTCCACTTCTTTTCAAAATTTCTAAAACAGCTTAATGACAACAGTGCTGCCACTTGCGAAAAGAATGTTACAAACTAAAAATGTAACATTTTCCTGTTACAATGACATATTAATTATAATTTTCTGTTCGTAATTATGAAAAATTTTAAATTTTGTAATCGAATGATTTTTTTCTTGATAACCCTGTATATTTATGGTCTCGCAGCTCTTTTAGCTCAATTTAGTCTTGAGGCTTTTCTACTCTTCCACTGGAAGACTCACCTGCCTTTTATCTTCTCTGGCATCTGCTTTTGGTTTTTTGGAAGGTCCAAATTTCAAGAACTTTTTCAAAATGGTTTCTTTTCTTCTTCAGAATGATCCTCAAGTAGTGTGTAATATTGTCATTGAATAAATCAACCTTACTGTTCATCTCGGTTTATTGAAATATCATTACTTTGTTTCTTTTGCATATAACAGTTTTAAATGAGAGTTTAAAATAATAAATATATATCTCCTTTAGGTTTATTCTAAGGGTTGGAATATAGAAATGGCTATTTCAGCACCACAAATAATAATTCCTGAAGATATTCTGGATAAAAACTCATCAGTTGTAAGTCAGACTACTGATTGTACTGTTACTTATCCTTATAAGAAGTTTCTGAATCATGTTTTAGATTGAAAAATTGTTTTTCAGGTTGTATTTGATTTGGGAAAGCTGCACTTTTTCAATGCAAAAAAGGATGATCTAACCAAAAGTACTTCAGTGTCAGAAGATTTAGATGATGATGGTAAATATTTAAAGACTTTCAAATAGTTGAAAATAATAATAATGTTTTTAAAATAAGAAATATTGTATTTTACTTCATTGTTATACACACGTGTTATGGTTGTTTTTATAAAATATGAGATTTATTTTACAGATAATTCTTTTAACATAAAAAAAATAATAAAATAAAATAAATGTCAAAAATATGGACGCATCTGCTGATGCTAAAAATTTTATTTTAAATTGAGATTTTTTAGAATTGATGATAACAAATTTAGGTTAGGATTCGTATGCATGAACTTTTACAAATTTTTCTATATTTTTATGACAACCTGTTTTGTTTATTTTATTAGAGTATATGTTTGAAGATTCTTTTTTTTTTTATGAATTTTACATTATTTCTTTAAAAGTATTAAAAATCATTCTATCATAGTAGTTTATCACCAGATCTGTTTTTGGCATGTATTTTTAAAAGTCTGTAGGGCTAACATTGGGCAATGTGGTGAGATATTGTAACTGGGTTACAAACTTTAGGATTATTGTTCTTCATCATATGATAGGGCAAATCCACTGTTTTCCTGGGAAAGGAAAGAAATGTTGAAGCATTGCATCACCTCTGCATTTGGATAAGGAATGTCTTCATAATGGCGCTGCACCTTTATGCAAGTTGACCACTATTAGAAAAGACAGCAGACTTCATAATGGTGTAGCAGTTTAAGGGATCATGCGCAAATTGAAGTTAGTTTCTCACTTAAAAGTGACCATTGGCACCCTTATGTATTAAATTATCCAGTGTTCTTTCATGAAGGTATGACACCCTTATGCAAGTCTGAATATTGTTTCAATTACTGATTAATTAATTAAGCAGGGGATGAACTATAAATCTTTTGAAACATCATGAAAAATACTGAATTTCGATAGAATTAGGCATTTTAATGAAAAATGGGAAATTTGCATGATTTGCTTTTGGCTGACTTGAAAAAAAGAATTTAAGGACATTTCAAATAAAGCTATTAAATATGTATTGCTTTTTTGCACACCCTATTTGTGTGAACAAGGATTTCCTTCCATGTTATATTTAAAAAATAAAAACAACAAAATTAAAAGTGGATCCTAATTTACGGTTAAAACTAAATGAAATAAGACCAAACACAAAGAAATTGGTCTGCCTTAAACAAGCCCAAATTTCGCATTAAATTTTAGAATTAAAGCATTATAATTTAAATTTTGATTATTAAAATGGTGACCCATTTTTAATTTAATTTTTATGTGTGCACATTTAACACAAATAGCCAATAGG
Organism: Stegodyphus mimosarum; assembly: GCA_000611955.2. Classification (NCBI taxonomy): domain Eukaryota; kingdom Metazoa; phylum Arthropoda; class Arachnida; order Araneae; family Eresidae; genus Stegodyphus; species Stegodyphus mimosarum. The sequence goes on from KK120441.1 coordinate 279,721, forward strand.
ATGTGCAAATGCAAAATATATTTCTTTTTATCTTTCTATTGAGAAATTGAAAAGTAATCATTGTAAAATGTAGTGGTGGTTCAGAAGATTTTCAGTTTTTATTTAGCTTGTTGGCGTTAGTCAAAAGGTTGAGAACTGTTGCTTTAGACCAGGGGTCTCCAAACTACGGCCCGAGGGCCACATCCGGCCCGCGGAGAGCTAGCATACTTGAAAACTCCTTTTAGAGAACACATTTTTTATAGCAAATTAAATTTAGTTTACTGAAGTATTCTAATTTTATGTTGAATAATTATTAATATGACATCTACATTGATATGGTCATGGGCTAACTACTCATAACATTGTTGTAGGCTTATTGTTATTGTTTTTGTGATAAGTTGGATAAAGAAACACAGAATTGTAATGAGTAAAGACATGTATAATATGCAGAAAATTTAACTTCAGTATATAATAACTAACAAATTATTGAAATGAATCCAACTAACATTTTATACATTTTAAATAAAAACATAACTTATAACAAGCATAATGACATATGAAATACTAATGAGATTTATGTAATTGAGATTTTCCACTGACAATAGTTTGTAGTTGTGGACTAATTTTACTTGTACCAATTATTAAAAGAGATTTAAGATGCTCATCAGTTAATTTAGATCTGTAAACATTTTTTGTGTACTTCATTTTGGAGAAGGTCTTCTCACACAAATAAGTAGTACCAAAAACAGAAAACAGCCCACGAGCAAATTTATGCAAATTATCAAATTGTGTCAGTGGAAGACTCTTATAAAATTCCAACAAAGATGAGTTTTGATATTTGTTCTTAATTATATCACTGCACTGTAGATCAATCATTTCCATTTGAAGTTCCGGGGCTAGGGTTTCAATGTCAGTATCAAAAGGATTCTGAAAAATCTTAATTTTATTCGCAATGGCATCAAAGTCCGAGAAACGAGTATCAAAATTTATTTTCAAAGCACTCAAAGTTTCGATTGCAAAATCGATAGGAAACTCAGTCTCAGTGGCATGGCTGAATATTTCACATGTTTTAAAATGTGAAAAACGTTTACTTCGTAGTTGTGATTGAAACAGTATCAGTTTCTTCCGGAATGATTTGATATTAGTGTATAAATCAGGAAGATGCTGGTTATCTCCTTTCAATCTCAAATTCAGTTCGTTCACATGTTTTGTCAAATCAACATAGAATGCTAACTTCCACAGCCATGCGTTGTTTTGTAATTCAGTAAGAGGGCGATGCTTTTCATTCAAAAAAATTTCGATCACTGCTCAGAGTTCAAAAAAGCGCTGAAGGACTTTCCCACAACTAAGCCAACGTACGGCAGTATGATAAGGTAAGTCATTTTCTCCAATCTCTTCAATAAATTGTCGGAATTGTCGGTGATTCAGCCCAAAAGATCTGATAAAATTAACAGCTGATATGACTGGTTTCAGAACTTCAGACATATCCAAACATTTTCTGCACAAAGACTGTTGATGAATGATACAATGTAAGACTAATGGTTTTGAACCACCGTCATTTTCTACAGCCTTTGACACAAGAGCGACCACTCCTTTATCTTTCCCACTCATGTTTTTGCCTCCATCAGTTGTAATACAGTTCAAGTTTTTCCATCAAAGGTTCTTTTGATTAATGGTCATTTCAACTCCTTTAAAAATATCTGTACCAGCAGTTGTGCCATGAATACTATACATATCAAGAAGTTCTTCATGCACTTCATAGCTTTTATCTACTCCTTGAATATAAATCAACACCTGAGCAGTATCTGACACATCCGTTGACTCATCCAAGGCCAAAGAAAACCACTCAACATGTCCATTTTGTCGAACAGTTGAGAGGATATATTTTCAGTGATGTTTTCTACCCTTCGAGCCACAGTGTTTGCTGACATACTGACAGTTTTTAATAAATTTACCTTTTCAGGGCACATTTCTTCGGCTACTGCAATTATGCATTCTTTGATCATTTCTCCATCGGTGAATGGTTTTCCACATTTTGCAATTTCAAGAGCCACACGAAAGCTGGCACGAATTGCAGCCTCTTGTTCAGTTTAGAGTTTTGTAAATGAAGATTGCTGCAATTTCAATCCGTGCTTCATAGCTTCAAATTTTTCTGCCCGCAAACTTCCTGTATATTTTGAGTAATTTTGAAAATGTTTTGTTTCATAATGACGTTTAATGTTATATTCTTTGAGAACGGTTATGCTTTCATTGCAAATCAAACATAGCGCCTTGTTACTGGACTCAATTACGAAATACTGAATGTTCCACTGATCTTTGAATTTTCTGCATTCACTATCAATTTTTCGCTTCTTTTCCATACTACTAAATCACACACAAAAGCAACAATTCAAATCAAAATACTGTTACAAAGATGTCTTAAACACGCACAAACATGTTTTAAGGAGGTACGCACTATTTTATTTCACAACAGTGTCATAGGAACTGACTTGTGGTTGCACCACTAGCCTTCGTATATATTCCAATTACTGCCATCTAGAAGTGAGTGGAAGACACCAGAACTTTCTTGAACCAAAGAGATTATTCTGTATGTGCTATTAGCGCCATCTGCTAGCGATAGAAGGTACTACCTATTTCCGCTTGTGTCCACCAGATGTCGTGTCACGTTACTCCTCATGGCTCGTACTCTACGATTAATCTAGAAATTACAGATAATGACAGGAAAATTAATAATATGCAGTGTTGCCGTTTTGCGGACTTTAGTCCGATTTGCAGCCTTTTTTAAATGTTGCGTACTTTTTCGGACTTTTTTTTTCATCAGTGGACTATTTCACTTTTTACCACCGGCAACAATGATAATATGGTTTTGGCCCTCGAAACTTACTGGGGTAATCAGTATGGCCCTAAGGCTGGAAAGTTTGGAGACCACTGGTCTAGAAGAACAATGAAAACATGGTATTTGAATGTTTTACTTCTGATACTAGAATCTTTTTCTTAACATGTTTGTCTTCCCTTTATTTTCTCTACTTTTCACTGGACACAAACATGGAAAATATCAAAAATGCTTCTGATCTTATCACATGGACAGTAAATTTTTTTTATTAATAAAGAAATTGAAAACTGACAATTTAAAAGATTCATATAATATGCCTTAATGCATCATACAGAGCTGTCATTAGGCATTTTCCCACCTGATGCAATTTCTGTGAATCCTAAATTCTGCTGCCTAGTGCCTTTCTAAATTCTGCTTCCAGTGTCTGCTCTAAATTCTAAAAGTTATGACATTTCCTAGATTTTGTTGCTCAGTTTGTCACTAAATTAAAAAAATTCTGCCACATCAACTCTATAACCAGACCTTACCATATATATTTCATATTTCTTCTGAATTTTGATATTGCTAAAGAAATAAAATTAGCAGCCTTTTTCTATACATTCTAAATGCATTTAGTTGTTTTTAGAATAACAGAAATCCTTAAATCCAAAAATTCTAAAATGAAATGTGTTAAAGAAAAAAAACTGAATACATAAAGAAAATACTCTTCAAAGATAGGTACAGTTATTATTATGTAAATTACTCAGTTGTTTATGATTTCAGCCTTTACTATAGTTTCCCATTTCTATTTCTTCATATGATAGAGTTACTGAGCCAGCTTAAATTAAATTGTATAGTCTTTGACCACTAGTCCACATTTTTAGTTTGAATTTGACTGTTCTTGTTTAATTACATCACCACAAGCTGTAATTGATTTTGTTAGCATCAGAACATGCCTTTGTGTTCTAAGTTCTTTTTAAATAAGAGGCTTATTTAAACCTTTGTCTGATATTGTAGTTATTTTCAGACATAGCGATAATTTGTTTCACGTCTGTTGGGAGGTTTTGGACTATTTAACTCTTACCAGATCAAGTAAACCCTCATAGCTATATTATAGAGAGGTTGACAGGTTAGGAGATAAATCATGCAAATGCATATTGAAACAATTTTCTGATTGTTGGAAAAGATGCTTAAAGAGAAGGAAATCAATTTAAATTAGCAAAAATGCCTGGGAAGGCTTCAAATTAAAAAGATGCATAAATATTTTGTTGAGATTTGTTGTTACAAAACATAAATGTTTTGTACCTTTTAATGTGTAATTATCCTAATATCGTTTAAGAATCAATGTCATAAATTACATGTATTTTAAACTGTGAAATTTCATTAGATTGCGATTTTAATAGGGCTTTTTTAACAAATTTTGTTAAAAAATAAATAAAATTTCATATTGACCATGTAAATTCATAATGACTAAGGTTATCTAACTGACTAATTTAATTATTTATAACTAACTGCTTACCCTTAAAAATTATCTATGCAAAGTTAGTTATTGCCTTACATTAATCCTTACTGTGGTTACAAGATAAAACACAAAAATGTAAAAATTCATGTAAAATTTATTCTTTGCATCTAGTGAGACTTAAAACAATACAAAACAATTTATAACCTATGGTGCTTTAGTGACTTATTGGACTTGCACGAAGCTACGGCACTAACTGCGACAGACAGAGCTCAACTAACTTTCAAATCTTGCCAACTGTGCATACATCAGGCCTTTTAGGTTTGCTGTAATGAGCAGGTCTCTCTCTAGGCAAGCAGCAGCAGTGACAGCACAATCTTATTATGAATCATTCTGATTATGATCTTATTTCTCATTTTAATCTATGCCACTTGACATAAGATCTACTTGCTATTTACCAAACCTCTAGACTGAGCAAGTATATGACAAAAAGAAAAAAAAAAGAAAAGAAAAAAAAAGCTGACTGGTAGCAAACCATAAATAAAATGTCACTTATCTTCTTTCAAATATGTCCAGCTATTATAAATGTGAAATATTTAATGCTACTTTTTACATTTTATAAAGTTGATTTTATTCTCAAACTTGTTAATAATTTTGTTGATTAATTCATGTTTAATAACAATTCATCCTACTTATGGATCTATTTTCTTTTTAGGAGGGTATTACAAAAATAAAGGTTAGGCATAGATAATATTTTTAACTGAATTTTTTCGGTTCCCATTTGCTCATAGGTCCTTAATTTTTTTCATCAATGGTTCTTAAAAGTGCTTAAATGTACTTAATTTCTGTGTGCAGAAACGTGTACGAACCCTGTAAAAAGGATGTATCATTGACATTTAACATGCAATGTGTTTGCCCTTCTTTTGCATTATATGCTAGTCAAAGATGTTACAGATTGTGCTAATATTGGTATTAAAATCCCAAAATTAGCACGAACACATTGGCTATTCTGTTGCTTAATTTCATTTATTTTATTATGGTAAAGTATGCTAAGAATATCTGCCTTAGTCAGAAATGTCTTTATGGAGAACTTCCTAAGAGATTAATGGTTCTTCCTTAATGGAAAACTTCCTAAGAGAAACTGCCCTGTGTCCATGTTACACTTCAGAAAAAGCACAAAAAAATTCATGCAGGTAGCTTTTTCCCTTTGAATCAACCCAGGTTGAACTACCAGTGTTCAACAACTTTACCACCCAGTCACTGCTGGGCATCCCATGATAGTGTAATAAAAATTATTATTGAACAGTGGGATGTATTAATTCTTTATTTTCAATCTCAATCAAAAATGGACAAAATAGGGAGGATGGAATAACAAAGGAATCAATGGAATGGTTCCAAACAAAAAAGGAATGGTTTTATGATAACGAAAGGAACTAAACATATGTTATTTTGTTTAAGATATGTACTGGAAAAAATAAGCTGTTTGAATATTGAATTTCAGTCTGAGGTTCTCAGATTGCACTTACTTTATTCTGTGTTTTCAATTTAATATGAAAATATTCTTAGTTTTTTCTTCAAAGACCAAGTCATTACTTCATTCAGTCCAAGTCATACCTGCTGTTTCAAACTGGTCCAAGCAATGCAATAAATCATAAACCTCTGAATAAAATATATTTGGGAGGCCACTGTGGGGCCTTATTATATTCAGCACTGCATGGTGACAGTAAAAACATGGTTAAAAAGGACTATAAAATTTGTTGGATTTAGGTTTAGTATAACTCTATAAAATAACTTTATAAGGAATTGGACAGGAGTATAAAATTCAGTCATTATAAACAACCTTCAGTATGGCTACTCGAAGTTCAACTGTATTGTGTATTCTTTTGATTTATGATTCATCTATTTTCAGTAATGTTTTCCTGCAGTTCTGGTACTCAAGTTGTGTAAAACATGTAGTATTTTTTTTCTCTTAGAGGATTTTATTACACCATGTTCTACCCCTCAAGAGCTTCTAGAACAAACAGAAAAAGCTAATAAATTGATGGAAATGATTTCAAGTCCAAATGATCCTCATGCAATCAAAGAACATATCTATGAGAAGTAAGATACATTAAATTTTTGTAATAAAAATCTTCAAGTTGATTTTTTTATCTGGTATTATAATATTATATGTAATACATATTACCATATTTATTATATGAATATATTTACCCTTAGTAAGTGACTTCTAAAATGGAGTTTGTGGAGGGGGACTGGGAAGAAATTTTAATGGTTTTAAAGTTTTTTTAACACATTAAAAATTTAAGCCAGAGTCAAAAAGAAGTATTTCTGTTATTTATATATAAATTAAATTTTGTTTTAAATGGGTATTGATTCAATGGCTGTTGAAATTTGTTGGTTAAAATTGAAAATTAATTTTAAATGGCAGTTGAAATTTTGTTTTAAATGGCTATTTTGTGCCTTTGAATTAGAAATCATATTTTTACCATTTGTTTGTGTAGAATAAGTGTATCATATAACTGTCATTTAATTCACAGACAAAATGTAAAGTTATAATATGCAAAAACATTTTTCCTTACTAGGTGGCTTTGTAGGATTTTTCTCATATTCATTTTAAAAATATTAGAATTATGTGGTTAAATTGAGCTGTGCCATTTATAATATTTTTGAAGAAAACAGGTAAAACTTTTACCTGCAGACATGCAAATTTCAGTAATGATGTAGTATGCAATCTACTGCTTTTAGTTATTTTTTCCTTATATGATGCCCCCAAAATGCTATTTTTAAATTAGAAATTAAATACAAATAATAAAGATAACATAAATGAAAATGATACCGTTAAATAATATATTAACTCATTAAATTTTTAATTCCTCCTAGTTTTACAAAAAAGTAAGAATGGCTCATAAAAGGCCTGTTTGTATGAGTTTTTTAGCCATATATATTACAAACAATGCATAGCACAGCTAAAAAGTAGTCATCACTTTTATTAACGGATCTTACTATGCTTTTAAAATATATCCATCAAATTCCTCTGACCATCATAAATCTCCACCATGCATCTGTGATAAATTTTAGTAGCCTCATAATTCAATAATAGCTGCATAAAATAAAAATTTCAATAGCCATCTTATTTGAATGTGTAATAAAAATGGCAGGAAAAGAGAAATGATTGAAATGGTGACCAGTTTTAGTGGTGCCATCTAAGGAATAAGTGACTGAAAGCAGTAGATCGCATACTAGTTTGTTACCTAAATTTCTTTGTTTCAAGTAATAAAAGTGTAGTTTTAAAATGATATAATAAAGGTTTTTTTTCCCTTTAATATTACCAGGAAAAGTAAACTAATTTATTTAGAGGAAATAGATGAGTTTACTGCAAAGCAAATGACATGATAAGTGATATCCAGCTGAAAGCTGAAAGATGCTTGATGTTTAAAACTAATTTTTAGTTTCATGTATAATTAATTTTTAATATTTCCTCAAAATTACAGTACTTTTGAGATTTTCTGCATAATCTTTCTGATAAATCCCATTATGAAAGCATTTTGATTTTGGTAGTTATAATTATTGTTTTTATACTTTAGTATTCAGAGGCATAGATTTTAGAATAACATTATATTTCATAATTTTTATCATGTAATATTTTTCACAAAAGGAGGAATGGATGCTTTAACAATACTGCAGGTCTATTTATTTTCCATTTAAGCATTATAAAATTGCAATTCTATGTAAATAAAATTCCCATATTTTAAAATTAATACAATGATTACTTTATTTCAGATATATTCTTGAATTGAGTAATATTCAAGTGCTTGTTAGTCGTTTGAAAGATAACTGGAAATTTGCGCAGCTTCGAGGTACTAGCACCATGCATATCTTAGACAGATTTTCTATAACTATTCAGACAGAAAGGTAATGTATGTTTTCAGAGTATTAAATAAGTACCATCTGCTGCATAAAAATTTTATGAAATATTTCTTTAGGGGATTTTTACAGTAAAAATTTTTTGGGTGAGGAGAGCAATCAGTTTTGTTAATTGTAATGACTAATTTTTTTGTGTGTGTAAAAAGAAAACCTTAATTTGCTTTGAAAATATTGTTGCGTTCTATGGGTTCTCGGATTTGTAGTGATTGATGACAACACTTGATAAAGAATCAAAACACAATTTATTCGTCAATATTACAGAAGACAGTTCCAAAGACGCTCTAAAGTCATTGAAAAACTATGACAAATGTACTGAAACAATCAACAACACAGCCCTAAGACAATCAGGCTATAACAGTGAAGACAACTTCATGGCAAAGCACTGAATGCAGCCCTCGACTCAGTTCGGTCACTGTCAAGAGCTCAGCACACTCAAGATACTCTTCACTGTAAAGCTCGTGATACACTGCTACTCACCTTGACCTGCCTTTGAGAACATTCTAGAGCAGGGGTCGCCAAACTTTTTTGATCATCGCCCCCTATATAATTTTTCGAAATCTCCATAGACCCCCACAAAGGTAATTTTCAGGTAATTAAAATAAAACTATATATTAGTCTAAATATTTAATAAATCAGAAACAGTAAGTAAAGTAGCTACAGATTTTTTACTTCTTAATGAGATGAGTGTGCCTGGTGTTTCTTGGCAAGGTTCGCTATATTGGGTTCGAAATTAGTCAATTTTAACCGTAAATCCCCTTGAAGCTCCACATTTAATTTATTTCTGTTTTTAGTTAAAATTGAATTAACGTGACTGAAACCGGCTTCAACCATATACGAACTTGGAAACACCAGCATAAATGGTTACACATAAATGGTTACAGCATAAACGTACGCAGTTAGATATGTGTGATTTGCGTATTAAGAACTGTTTTTCCTTCGAGTCCCAATAGACCCCCATTCCACCCCTTGGGTCAGATAGACCCCTACTGTTGTTAAATAGAACCCTAGGGGTCTATATAGACCACTTTGGCGACCCCTGTTCTAGGGCAAACCGGTTAGAATTTGTTCTAGAATGTTCTAACTCTGTGTATGGCATATCAACACTTTTGTTGTCAACTGTGCAATTTTGTGCCAAATCTGGCAACCCTGCTTCTCCTTGCCATTTTCTTATAACCCTAAACCTGCTTTGCCGGGAAGCTATCCCACCACTGCTGGGCATTTCGTAACAATATTATTTATTCATATTAACTAGCTATAGCTGAGCAAATAAGGAAGAAATTTTGGTATTAATGTTAATAAGCATGGATATATGTTGTATATAAAAAGAATGCTGTTAATTATTTTCATCCAGAAAATAGATTTTGGAAATTCTTTACAAGCAGAGAGTTTGAAAGTTCTTTGCTATTCTTTGTAATTTAGATTTGTGCTGTACTATCTTAAATTATAAGGTTTCTTAAAATGGAGTAGCAGAATTATTTTTTGTGGAGTTATCTTTTTATTTGATTGCATTAAATATGCATTAATTTTTTAATAAAAAAATTCTTATTGTAAACAGCATTGAAATTTGTATGTTTATTGTAAAGAAATTTTATTTTGCATGTTGATGCTTTTAATTTAAATGTAAACAATAATTATGGTTTAGTTACTTAGTGGAATCCTGACTGACAGTTCATGTTGTATGTTAAATATGTATTTTAGGTATTAAATGTTAATATTGTTTTGGTAATTGAATGGCAGATTGAATATGCTTGAATTTAAACATTTTTGAGCCAGCTTTTGAAATGGTATAATATTGATAATAGCCAAAATATGTGTACCATAAAAATTTGCTGATACAAGTTAATTTGATGGTGATTTTTAATTGTTTTATAATAATTGTAGAGGGCAATGAAAGGAAGAGAAGTAATGCTTGAAATTCTATTGTGAATGCAAATTACTGAACCTCTCATGATATTGATGATCATTTAAAATTTTTTATAAATGTTAAAAGCTAATATTTTTGTGCATAATAATGTGCAATGATATGAACAACTGACAGTTTATCCAGGTAGTGCAAATATTTTTTATTTCAATGAAACTGACCAAAGTAATGCTGCTACAAGAAAGTTTTTTATTGCAATCAAAATATTTGAAAGTTTAGAAGAATGTTCTAGTATTGTTTATTTATTTATTTTTGAGCCTACCAATTCTTAAATGGTTAAGACTGTTGTAATACTGGTAATTGAACCTAGATTTAATACTCAGCATATTGGCTGGCTGCATGTATATTTCATGGTTTTCTCCATGGTAGTAGGCTGGCTGCTTAGGGTAGCATCACTACAAACTAGTTTGCCTTAAAACGTCCTCTGTGAAGGCATTTCTCCCCACAGGCAGATAACCATTCTGTGCTTCTCTGGCCTCTGACAACCTATGTAATAAGTTTGGTGTTTATTGTCCCAAAATATATTATGTGGACTGCTGTAATGCAAAAGATTTCCACTTTCTGTGTCATTGATTGAAAATCAAAGAGATAATAAATTGGCAAAGGCAAGGAGGAAAATGAATGAATCACATAATAAAACTTCTTAAAATCTGTTCACTTTCTGGTGACTGATGGCTGCAGGGTGTAAAGAGGAAAGAAAATATGCTTACAATTTCTATTCCAAGAAATCTTCTAAGACCTACTTTTGTGAATGCTGTGGAAATTTTAGTTGAACATGATTTTTTCTGTTGCTTGTTTGTGTTTTGAACTGGATCAGCATACTGAATACTTTGTACTTTATTTGTAATTTAGTGTCTTAACCCTTCATTTGGCAGGATGTATATATGCAGCATAGAGTATTTTTTGTAAAATTTTTAACTAAGTATGACAACTAAGTATTTCTTAGATGTATCTTGAAATACATCTAAGAAATTAAAGCAGTATATTATAAGAAAGATTCCAGGTATAAAGTACAGTAACATTTTGGTATTTTAATAAAGAAAATACCTTATAATCATGAGTTTTGGGAAATTTGGGGTGTGAGAGCCAGATTCATGGCTGGGTGCAGGTTTGATGGATTCCGCTTGTAATTGGACTTTTAAATTTTCTAACATGAAAATCAAATTGCTATCATATTGGCAAATGCCATTTGTATAGAGTTGCACAGCATCAAAATACCCTGTAGATAAGCATTCCCATGCAATATAAATCTTTTGTTGTATGTATTTATTAAAAAACATTAAGTATGTTTTGTATTCAAATTTACATACAAACGTAGTTTTGGTATATTTCTTTGTGTATAAAGTATAAGTATATATTAAGTATATTTCTTTGTGTTTATATTTTTTATTCTAATTATATCTAACTAGTTTTTTACTGCTATGTGTATTTTTGCTTTGATTTTTTATAGAACAAATTATTTATTTGTTGTACAAATCTTAGGCGCATGGTGTACACCCAAGATCCTGAATGGCCATGTTTTGCTGTTACGGGAAATCTCCCAAAACTGATTGTTCATGTTAGTGAGCAAAAGGTACTTTTAATATGATAAGTTGTTATTGATTAATCAGAATTAAATATTTTAAAGATTGTTAAGTTGTTTTTACACTACTGATTTGGTGCCTCTGTTTTTATCATAATTCCACAAAATTTTTAAAAATTAGACGCAGACGGTTCATAAATCATAAAATTCAGCTAGGCAACAACAGTGTATAGCATAATAAATTGTAATAGTGGATATATATAAAGTGTTGCCTTCTCATGATAACTATGACCAAGGATTAATTTACAAAATGCAGCACAGAGCAAAACCTGTTACAGAGTTCCTCTTTAGTTTTTTCACATAGATTTCACTGAAGTAAATTAAATTTAATATTGCAGAGACCATATTAGGCCTTTTTGGTGCAGAGCAGGAAACATGAAAAATATATAGTGTCTTCACTGAGACTCAAACACTAGATCGTCTGATTGCTAACCAGATGCACTTTTTAATTACACTGCAGTGGCATGCAGTAAGGAGGGAAAAAATACTTTACAATGTAAAGTAAATTTCATTTCAATTATTTAGTGAAATAACATAATATTTCAGTATTTTTCATTCAATAACAATTCATTAAAAAAAAATTCAATCTTTTTGGGCATTTTGTTTCCATGATTGAAGTAAAAGAGAAGAAACTTAATTTTAATTAAACTGGAAAGAGAGGACTAAATTAACACAGTATCAGTTCAGTAATCAAGTGTATAAATGCAATGTAATATTAAAGAAAAAAATTCCTTTCTGATGTGAAAAAATCATTTCTTCTGATTACTGATTCCTTGGTATTTATATGCTGACCATTTTGCAAGTTAATGTTCAAATAATAATGTCACTTTACTCATTATAAACCATAATTTAATGATCTTTTATTTTTAAATGAAGCAGACTGTATTTCTTTTTCATAGTGTATTTCTTAGTCGTTTCTAAGACCGAAGGTTTAGGTTTGAAGAGAGGCATAAAAAACTAATATACAAAGTTTAATGTTTCATTCTGCTTATATTCTGCATTATATTTCTAAACCTAGAAATGGAGGGGGACCCATAATATTATTTATATTTTAAATATTGTAAAATTTTGAATCATTAAAAAGTAGAGACCTGGGATATTTTTGTCCCCGTGGAAACCAGGCTCTGAGCTGAACCATTTCTCAAATATACATGTGTAATTCCAATTGATGTTTCATTATCTTATGCATTACTCTATAAGAAAGATGCTATAAGAAATCGTGATTTACCATTGTTCTGCCATCTTTTTAAATTTCGGTTGTTACTATGCAGTACATATACGGTATTTTTTCATTACTATTTCAGCTTTTGAGAACTGAGTTAGAAAGTCAGAACCTCAAATTTTTTTGTGCGGCAAAGAAGAAATGTGTTGTAAATTGTCAGATATATAAAACAGTATACAATATATTTTATTACTAATTTATCGAATGTTAATATCTCACTTTCAAAATTATGGGGGGGGGGACAACAGTTTTTGTTTGGTGTAGATTTGGAGTAAAACTTACTGATTTTGAAGGTGGTCAGTTGCAGGTCCATATTCTGCAAGGCCTAAAGTATTTTTGGACCTGATTCCTTTTTTTTTGGGGGGGGGGAAGCTTCTGAAGAAGGGTTTTTTTTGTCCGATTGCCCTCAGTATCAATATAGTTTTATTCAAAATCTGTGCCAAATGAAGGTTGCTTTTCTTTGCCTGATTTTAAATTTCACATTAGAATGTTTTCCTTCTATTTAATCTCCCTTCCAGTTTAAGATTCAGTGTTAAATCTTAGGAGCTTATAGCCGCAATCTCCTTCAAATGGTCATGTACTCTGCTTTTTGGAATATTTAGTTTGTTTTGTGTTTTGAGTTTTTGAACTGTATGGCATGGATTTTCAGCCCTAGCTTCTTTTAAATAGGTCCTTGTTTACAGAGATTGTGTCATCCAGAGTGGGCATCATCTTTAAGGATGAAATTTCTGCTCTGCTCACACTATTTTTGAACTGTGTTTTCAGAAATAGCACTTTGTCTATACAGTACAAAAATTTTATGAGCAGTCCTAGTAGGATTTTTTTTCTGTTTTAAAATGAAAGAGCATAATATGATGAAAATTAACAACTTTTGGATTCTCCATTCTGACCACTACACTCGACAAAATTATGCTTCATTATATGTTAGAATTATGCAGATTGAGCCAGAAGATCATATTTAAACTTCTGTTTTGATTAACGTTTTTCCTCATTAGTAATAATAATATAACTAAAAAGCTTCAGTTTAAAAAAACACAGAATTTTTTGATGCAGTATAATAGGAGTAGTTTTCAAAGTATAGATTGTGACCCACTAGTTGGTCAGGAAATAATCTTAGGGGGGGGTCTGCAAGATGTTCTACAGGTCTACTTTTTGTTTTATTTTGTTGCATAATTGTATATATTTTTTATAATAATTAGTTTGTTTATAAGAGTTAATTGTTAATAATGATTGCATGCATTTTCTTCTTATTATTTCTTTATTAATACATGACATTCATTTAGAATTATATCTCTTTTCTTTGGAGGAAGTATGTAATGGATCAAGGCAAACTGCTGCTGTATTGAATTGGGTCAAGAAACTAAAATATTTGTGAACCATTGATATATAATATTTGATATTATGTACAGTATCATATAACTGGAGATGGTCTTAGAACAGGCATATGTGAATATGAAGGCTAGTGAATGTATGAAAGAAAAAATGTTTGAGTGATTCTATCCACTTTTTGAATCAAACTGAATATGCCTTTCTATTAACTCTTTTATAGGTTAGTGCATTGCAAACATGTATTGATGTGCTGCATTCTCCAATTGTTTACTCTTCAGTTGGAGAGTCAGCTTCTAGTGAAACTTCATTTGAATTTGGAGAAAATTTTAATGAGAAAACTAATAAGGAAAAGAAACAAATGTAAGATCTTTTTTTCCACTATATGTCATATGTGTTCCTCTTGCTTATTATTATATGTTTTACTCTTTAGAATAAGACATTAATCAATGTTTCTGCAAGCTCAGTAGTTTATTTTTCTTTTTGTATGCATAGCGTAAGAAAACAATGGTATTAAAATACATATCCAATTAAAAAAATGTAACAAACATAGCAGGTTCGTTATTAAGTAGTACATAAATCGGATATTAGAAATAGCTTTTATTAATTACTCTAATACTACAAATGCTTTATAGAAGTTAACCAGTTATTTCAGTAAGATAACAAAATATTCCTTTTTTGTATAAAGGAAATTATAAAATATATCCATGTTATATATTATACTATTTAATAAAGAATCTGTATATATGTTCCTCACAATGTGAAAAAATGCCAGACTTTAGAATCACTAAATTTTGAACATAGTCCTTAACATGAGCACCTCAAAGCCTGAATTTTGAATTTCAAATTTTATTCTATTTATTTATTTATTTATTTTATGTTTTGTGTGAACTTGATAATTGTTACATGTACAGTCTCGTAACTTAGGATGGATCTAGCACAGCCTATTCCTTATCCTACAAACTTTCATATTAGGCAGGTTTTGAAATTAGGTAAAAACCCACCATGGAGAGCTGTGTGTCTGCTTTACTGCCACAAGTCCAACACTCACCTGGTGGCAGACTTTTAAATTCCTCTCGTAAACCAACACTTGAACCAGGCCTGTGGGGTCACCATTCCCAGTTCATGTAGCAAAATTAGCCTGAAGGTTTGACTGGTTGCTTTAGTACCCACTAATACTAGACAGGCCATGTTGCACTGGGGAACACAGAAAATACACATCTAATGGACCAACTGCTACACTGCTACTGATACCACAGACTGGGTGGGGACTACTACAAGCCCTGTGTAAAGTTGGGATAAAGGTGTTCCTCCACAGGCCTTCGGGTACCACCAGGATGGTATTTTTATCCTCTGGTGCTGAGACTATCAAAGGACAGATGCTAGCCATTACAATAAATAATTTTCCTAGCGACATGAGATATGTAATTTTCCTTTCAAATCTAATCTAATTATTGATTAGGAAAGTGATATGAAAGCAATAAACACATTCCTTCATCTCTGTAATTATTAATTACCAGCTGGAGACATGGAATTACACTATTTGACTCATTAAAATCATTATATGTATTTTCTTTTTTATATAATAATTTTTTAGATGGCTAGTAGCATAAACAACTAGTAATTTAAACAATGAAGGTTCTATGTATATTCTTGCATTGTGGGAAAAAAAATGGCAGCACCTAAAACTACCAAAATTTCACTATGCCTAGTACTGCATCCGAGCATGTACACCTTGAAGTCCAAATTTTGAATTTTTATTTATTTTATATTTTGTATGAATTTAATGACCTTTTAGCAAAGATTCGACGTTTAAGAGACCTTTTGAGATTAACCTCTTCTGAGATTAACAAACTTGATGATTTAAAAGCAGTGGGTTGTTACTCAGCAAAGTATGAAATATTTGCTTTAGATTTAATCAGAAAACTGAGCATTATAACAGAAATGTATTGCCACTCCTCGAAATAAAATATTTTCATTGTCCATGAGCCAGTGTGTTGCCTTTTCATAAAGCAAAGGCACTTAATTTTTTCTTTCAAATTTAATTTGACTGTTATTGATTTAAAAAAAAAACTAAATCATATAAAGCATTAAACACAGTATTCCATCTCTATTATTATTAACTGCTACCAGGACCTGTTAATTTGCGCTAACTGGACTCATTAAAATCATTATCTATATATATATATATATTTTATTTTAGGCAACTGTCTATGGAAGGGGTTAGTATTATTAAAAATAAATAGAGAAAAAGATATTAGAAAGTATTTATATTGCTTTTAAGCTGTTCAGTTTGTTATGTAGTGTACTGTTTTAACTAATAGTTATGTTTTTGAGGAAAAGCAGTTTTACCAAGCTGCTATATGATGCAAGACTATATGATGATTAAAGATGAGTAATGCAGCTTAATGTAGTGTAACCTAATACAAGATATGAAAATCAGGATAAGATCATAGATTTTTCTGATGTAAAATGTGTGATAAAAGCTCTCAAATAAAATTACTGTAACTTAACTCTCCAATTATTTATCCCACAATTTTCATTGAAAACACAGATTTAGCAGCATTTGATTATTCCATTATTTTTGTCAACATCAATTCTAATTGCTTTCTTTTTTGTGTATCATAGCAAAAGTATGACCCACACCATTTACACTTTCTCTTGTAAGGTTATTATCATTTTACATAACCAGTTATTTTATGATTTAGATTTTTACTGTCACTTCTCCCTTCGATGCCCCTACCAGAATGCAAATTTAGTTTCATAGTATTTAAGCTGAGGTTATTTAGATTGTAATTTAAAATGCATTTCTGCCTATGAAAGCTATGTTACTAAGTTTTCCCAGCTCTGATAATATTTAATTCTTCAGCTTTGCATTTTAATTGCTGATGTTTAAATTGTTACTCTGTGAGAAGTTTGAGCCAACTTTACATTAAACCAGTTGTGTAGCCTTTGGCTAAGTTTTAAATCTTGAAATTGACAGTTGCTTTAAGTTACATCACCACTAGTAATTAGCTAATTTGTCAAGCGCGAGACAGGCATTTATGTTCCAGTTCTGATTTAGTAGAAAAAATTTTTTGTAAAACCATCTAAAGACTCAAAAGTCTGGGAGTTAGTTTATCTTACCAAAGAATCTAAACTCTATATACTTATTATTCCATTATTGTAAAAGTGTCATAAAAGTGTAACTTCTTAAAATTTTATTTGTTTATTTTTCCATATCAATGTAAATCACTTGCACTAAAAAAATAAGCATGAAATGCTTAAAGGAAAGGTATGAATATAGAAAGGAGAATTAAAACATATGGTTTACATATGAGGAGAGGTAACATTGCTGAATGTAAATAGGCTACGAAATTAGCATAAAATGCAATCATGCAGTCATACTGCAATGACTTAAAAGGGACATGTTAGACCTATGCGTCAATTTGCAAGCAGCAATAGTTCCATGTAATCCAAGATAACTAAAGCGGAAAGCATGAGCCTGAGACACCATTTGCATGATGAAATTCATTGAAGGGCTGTCGGGATGTTGCAAGCTGGTGCTAGACACTATTGTGAGAGAACTGGATGTGCCTCATAGTATCATCAATAGGCTGTGGAATCATTACCAAAGGGATCAAAACCCTTGTAGAAGATGTGCGTCTGGATGCTAGAGGATTACCACAACTGCAGATGATCACTTGTTGTTGCTATGTGCAAGGTGCCGTAGATCACTAACAGCATGACAGCTGCCTTATAAATTATAAATGCCATATTGAATGGAATATGAGGCAATATTTTATTCTTACAATGTTCTGGATATGATATCACCTTATATGCATGGCATAACATTTAAAAAAATGTATTAAGATGGTTTTTGCATTTATAGCTAAACAGTTATGTCAAAAGAAAAAAAATGTTCCTTTAATTTTACATTAATAGTGTTTAGATTATTTGATCGTATTTTTTGTAAAATTCTATCAGTATAACAATAAACTGAATAAACTTACACATATATGAGAGAGTCTCATGTGTAACTCCCTCTTCCCCCTTTTTAAATTTGTCTCTAAAAAATTATGGCCTTTCTTATATGTAAGGGTATCTTACATGTTGTCCAGTTTGATACATATTTTTTATCATATTCTCAAAATTAGTCTGTAATTTGTAAGTAGAATTTTAAATATGAAATTTTATATTTCTGCTTATATTGATAAATTTATTTCCATTAAGAGTAAGTTTTATAATTTAAACTAATTTTAATTTAAATAGTCATGGTGTAGTTTAATAATTTAGCTTTGCATACTGTATAGATGTACAGTTTCTCAAATAACATTTAAATTGGATAGATGATTTTGCAGCTTCTTCACTAATGAACATTTCACTGTGTTTAAATTTTAAAAAGGTTAATTGTTAAAAATTTTATGTTAAGTGTTTCATCATTTTCTCTAATCTTCCTGCTAATTAGTTTAAATTATTCTAATCTTTTTAATGACAATTTTAAAATTTTAATTTTAATTCATATTAAGCATTTCTAAGGAAATTTCTGAAGGACATGGAGATATGAATGAAAATTCTTTACTACTTCTCATGGAATTTTGTGTTGATCAGTTGTCATTTGATGTGCAAAGCAGAGGTATGTAAATTGCATTTTTTTATTATTTAAATGTTTATTACTGTTTTATAATAATAAATTCAGAACAATTAAGTAATTAGTTTTGATAAAATGGGACATATAAAATATTGTTTAAAATAGTTTAAATATGTTTTAGCAGTAATATAATATACACATTGCCTTCCAAACTGTTTAACACATTAAGTGCCAAATCACCCACTTTTTTCCCCTTTGGATTTAGCTTGTGATATCCGATTTCACTAGTATGCTGCTTGCTGGGAATCTGTGTAGAATTTGATCAAAGGATATAATTTTGAAATTGTGTATTGTCAATCAACAGTGATTGACACAGCCAGAATGAAAAGTGTAGTATATCACCGATGACTGACGTGATCCAATGAAAAGTATAGTGTCAGTCGCCAATGACTGATGCAGCCAGAATGGAAAGTATAGTATTAGTCTCAGGTGACTCACGTGGCATTTAATGATGTAACTCGATAATTTACTGCATACGCATAGATAGAAATTTTTTTTAACTTGCATGTAATTTTTTTAACTTGCATGTATTAACAGTTAATCATAAAAGTGCATTTAAAATGGTATCGATAACTTATTTATGTTATAGAGACATTAGGTTTTTTTTTAAGAAGGAGACGTGAAAAATTTGCACTGCCCTCACCGGGACTTGAACTTAGACCTCTTGAATACATACTATTGTGCTACTGTATACTACTGTTACACTATGAAGGCATTGGAAGGAGGGAGAAAATATCTTATAATGTTGGAGATCAGTATATATGGCATACAATAATAATAATAATAATAATAATAATAATAATAAAAATGTTGAACGTGCAAATCTTTATGAAATAAGACAAAAATAAGGGGTGGATAAAAAGTATTTGTACTGAATTCCCCTCCCCCTTACTGTAACTTGGAGAAAGTGAATGGAGTATGTACCTCATATTATATCAAACTTCGTTTCTCCAATTCTGCAAGTTTAATATTTCAAGATGGTGTAGCTGTTAGTTTTGTAGTAAATGTTGTTTGAAGTGGCACATAATTTTGCTGTTATTTTGAAGCCATGATAAGCATTCATTTGCAACAGTGCATAAATGTGAAATATTAATAAAAGTTATTAAATCCACTATAGAAATTTAATTATATATTGAATTTTTGATTTGTTCAAAGGACTCAAAAGATGGAAGAGAATCAGCACATTGGTCTTCCCTATATCTCTAATATGAATACTTGCATTCAAAAAAGAAAGTGATATTATTATGTAAAAATATTATTGGCTCAGCATTCAAGCAATGGATAAGTTTGTAAGCATTAACAAAAAGACTATTCAGCAAATTTTGCTTGGTGATTTTGATATGAGAAAATGATGCCAAAAATCCTGACTACTTTGAATACTTGGAATTCTTGAAAATATTGAAAATGACTTGTGTGTTTTAAAAGATGTTAAACCCTCTGATGAATATTGATGCTTTTCAGCATGATTGTGAGACTAAGTGCCAGTTTATGTAGTGGAAAAGTACCTCTTCAAGGTCTAAGAAGACATGTGTCAAAGTAAATCTAAAGCAGCCATGATTTTTTTCTTTTGATATCCAAAGAATTGTTTGCTTGGAATTGTTATTTGAACAAATGGTTAGTTAAGTCGTACTACTGTGAGATTTTGATATTTCTTCATGTATGAGTAGAAAGAAGAAATAATAAAAAAGAGTTTTTAGATTCTTTACCCTGAAAACATGCACATGCATCAATGCCCTGTTTGTCAAGGTGTTTTTGGGATAAGCACAGTATCCTAAATTTATACAGCACAAAGTCTGAGATCCGAACATCCAATATCCGGAATGATCTAAAATCTGGACTTTATAAAAGCCACTAAATTTTTTCTATGCTTTATGCATGTGCATTTGATTTTTTCCCCCGCAGAAAACATGTGGAGCATTCCGATTCTTAATTTCATTCTTAATTTCACTAAATAAAATACCTTGTTATTGAAGAAACAATCCTTTTAGCATAAATTTGCGTGATCAATAATTTGACTCCGTAACTGTGTATCTGCTTGGAATACATCTTGAACCAAAACATTCTACATAGAAACATCGTTGATTTTACAACTACCAATATTTTATATCTCTGACACCAACCTGGTGAATCTTTGTTTATTATATTTTGCTTTTGTCACCATATGTTTATCAACACATGAGAGCTTGAGTAATGACTCATGCAGGGATGCCTAAAAAAATTTTTTTTTATTAGTAATTGAATGACAAAGAGTATGGTAATGTTTTCTATTGACATTGCACTTGGAGATTTATGTTAACTGCGCTAAGGATTGTTGATGAGGAAAAATTCAACAAAAATTTCTTTCCATTTGCTAAAAATAGATTTTGTTAATGATTCTCATAGGCCAAAAGTTTGCATTTAGTGCTATTTGAATAAGTAATTTGTTACTCACATAATTCCAGAACCGGCACCAGAGCTCATATGGCTGGGCTGGCGGCAGAATTGAGGGAAGACAAAATTTTTGGAATTTAGACAAGCACTGAGCAACAAAATTAAGGGATGACAAAATTTTTAGAATTTATGGAAAGAACTGGGATCCAAAATTTAGAACTTAAGTGCTTGGTATCAGATTTTAGCAGATGCTGAGATTGCATCTGGAGGTAAGATATTTAGTGCCAGCCCTCAATAAGTATATGTGGGAATTTATTTATTCAGGACTTGGACAAGCCTTAAGCATGTGCAAGGAATAAGTGTAGAATTTTAGTTAATATAGCAGACTGCACTGTTTCTTAACTTTTTGATTTGATCCAGCTTATTATTTTTTGCAGGCTGTTATTATTACAGCAATGAAAATTAAAGTTCAAATTTTTAATTATATCAAAAAGAGTTTCTAATTCTGGAGCTACAACACAATCTGCAAAGCGAAAGAATGTTTCAATGTCCATTAAAGAAAAAGTGAATTGGTGCAGAAAATGGATACAGGTATATCCGTTTCAAAATTATGCAAGGAGGATGGCATTGGAAAGTCAACTATGTTTGATATAACAGAAGAAGGAACTTTATGAATTTTTCTGACACCACACTCGCAATGAATAATAGAAAAAATATTTGCTATGCTAAAAGTGGCGATCATGATGAAGTGATGATTGAATGGGTCAGACAGCATCACAGCGAGGACGTGCCATTGATGGGTCCAATGTTAATGGCTCAAGCTAAATATTTCATGAAGAAATTAACTTCGAAAACTGAGTTAACTAAGGTTGGTTAACTAAATTTAAAAATCGCCATAGTATAAAGCAATTAAAAATTTTAGGTGATAAAGCTTCAGCTGATACTGAAACTGCTAAACTATATGCAGGTAAATTCATTGAACTAGTGAAATGTTATCTCCAGGTTTCTAATTTACAACACTGATGAAACTGGTCTTTTCTGGCAATATGCACCGCAAAATACCCTGGCAACATGTGCAGAAAAGGCTCCAACTGGTGTCAAAAGATTCCAAAGATAGACTGACAATTTTAGCATTCACAAATAGTGCAGGAACACACAAGTATAAACTTTTTGTTATAGGAAAAAATACCTGACCTTGAGCATTTAAAGGAGTAAAGATTTTCCTATTATATATCATGCAAATAAAGGAGCATGGATTACACAAGCATTAATAATGATTGGTTTGAAAATCATTTCATACCCGAGACTCGCCAAAAATTGAATTCGATTGGTTTACCTGGTGACGCAAAAATTGTCCTGATTGTAGATCATTGTTCAGCTCATATTTCACTTAAAGTTTTAGTGAAAGATAATATTATAGTTATAATAGTAATGCTTTGGGGAGTATAAATCATATGTAATTGACAAACTGTTATGTTTTCAAATGGTACCATAATTAATTTACCTCTTAGGACAGCCAAAGTGCATTATGCTGATAGACTGGAATTTTCTTAAAACACATCTGTAAAAACCATACCAATTTTTTGGGGGTAGGCAGTTTAATTATTATGTATGTATATGCATGTATATATATGTATGCATATTCTAATTTGCTTGATAATAACAAGTAAGATAAATTAGATTTTTATAATATTTTTATTTAGTACTTTGCATTGTGTAGGAAAATCCATGAAATTATTCATTTATTGAGTTTTTGAACTAATTTCTTGCATTCTTGTTCTGTCAAATTATTCAGTTTGATCATGGAATAGCAGGAAAAGTAAAAAATTTAGAAGTTGAATTTCAGTGGACATCCATGTTATTTTTCTGAAGTAGCTCATGTGAATTCTTACTATTTCTAAAAATAAAGTGTGCAGTGAAAGGTACCAGATTTTAGTCTTTTGATGAAATGGGTGAAAAAGTGATGGACTTCTAGAACACATTTTTCAACTTTGCTTGGAATCAAATCCAAGTCAAACTACCAGTTCTCTGCAGTTTTATTGCTTGGTGATGGTGGGGATGATGGGTATAGGAATTAAGCAGGATGTTTATTAATAAGAACAGTATTTCTATTGTGTAACTTTGGGAGCAGCAAATATCATTACAGCTTTCCAGAATTTTTTTTAGCCACAGCTTTATAACTAAGTATTCTTTGTAAGGAAAATAATTGTTTGATGTTGCTCAACAAATCTGTTTGACAAATTATGGAGGAAATTTCTCTTAGCTATTTTGAAAGTATCCTGCCATGTTTATTTTTCACTGGTTTCCTTTTGATATTTAGTTATCCAGGTACTATTGTTTGAAAACTATTGCTCTAACTTAATTCAGTGTTTTTATCCTTTGCTATAACCCTAGAAAGACAGGTATATCTGGTTGTAATGAAAAAAATGTTCTTAATAAAGTTAGGAAAATATAACATGAAAGCTGTATCTTAAGTGCGGGTAGTAATTACTACCTAAATGTCTGATTTTCTGCCAGTGTTTTGGTAATTTTTTCAAAGCCTTCGGCTCAAAAACTTGGGGTTGTCAAGTCAAGATCAACCTCATTTTGGACGTCCTATGCAGAGTGGAAGATAGCACTGCTAAGATATAGCTGTAGGTGTGATAAAAGGTAGAAGTCCGAAGGTTAGGTTAGGTTAGGTTAGGTTATTCAATTATGGCAAAGCACACGAGGGCTATCTGCCTAAAGGGAGGGATGCCTTCGTGGAAGGCTTTCTAAGGGAAACTGGCTCGTATATGCGTTACACATGGGAGAAACCACGAAAATGCCAATGCAACCAGCTCGTTCGCGGGATTCGAACCTCGGACCGAACTACCAGTGTTCAGCGTCTTTACCGCTCGGCCGCTGGTGGGCTCCAGAAGTCCGAAGGAGTGATGTCGGGACTATATATAGTGGGTGTGTTAAAAGATCCCATTTGAATCTGCACAGAATTCAGCCGGTGAATGCAGACACATTTATCTTGATTTAACATTACCTTTTTGCACCAGAACTCAGTTCAATGTTTTTCTTGACAGCAGCTTCAACATGGACTAACATCTTGCTGTACACCTTACTGTTGAGGGTTTTATCTTTTTTCAGATACTTTTTGTGGATAATACCATGGCAGTCCCACCAGATACAAAGCATGATCTGTTTGTTAGTCAAATTGTGCTTTGCAATGCTGCTAGCAGGCTCACCGCATGCAGACCAACCCCTTTTTGGCTTGTGTTATTGACCTAAATTCACTTTCCATGACAAGTGATGATCCGGTCCAGAATTTTGTCCTTGTGTTGATATTCCAGCAGATTAGTGCAGGCCCAGACACGTCTGTCCTTATCTGCTTGTATCATCTTATGTGGCACCCAGAGATTAGACTTGTATGTCAAGTTTATGCAACACATAGTGTGACTAATGGACATAGCACTAATGTCTAACTCTTTAACAAGCTCTCGAGTGGTTGCATACTGATTTTCTTCCACAAGTTCTTCTAGGCGAACCTCATCAACATCAGCAGACCAGCCAGAGCACTCTGCTTCTTGAATATCATAGTCCTTGTTTTTGAACTTTTCGTACCAATCTTTACAGCCTCATATCATACAACATTAGTACCTAAAGCTGTAGACATGATTTAGTGACATTCTGTAGCTGACTTTTTACAGCAGAACTAGAAGTAAACGATGGTTCTAATCTGGTAGCATGACAGTTCCAATTCAAACACTTTGTACTTAATGATAATGATATTTTTTTACAAATTTCACAACATATTGTTCTAAAGCAAGTCTCTTTCTTTCAAATGCCAAAAAATCGTTAGACAAAACATGATTAAGCATGCCAATGCAAACAGTTTGCACAGATGATAATTGAAGTGGTGGGAAAGTCTCATTTAAACCCGATACAATTAAACTCTTGATTAATTGGGATAATACTACTGAGGATGTCCACAGTTAACCTCAAATCACAGCTCATCCAGCAACAGGGAGAAAAGAAAATACAGAGAAAAAGAAGAATAACTTATATTAAAATCATTAAAATCAACAGAAAAATACTATTAACAATTTATCTTGTGTTGTGAAGTAGTTTAATTTGAAGTTCATTTCTTTAGGTAAATTAAATCTGTAACCATTCTTCTATGAACTCAAATGCCAGCTGTCTCTAAAAGTGTTTATTAACAGGGAACACTTGAAGAACAGTTACAAAGAAAATGTACACCTGAACAGAACATACACTAAAACGGAACATCTAACATTTAGGATTAACATTTAAAATTTATGTTAGAGTGATGGAGACAAAATAATGAAGAACCTATCCTTATCGCAGCTGGAAGTCAACTGCCTGTAAGTTGTTCTCATTGCCACTAGATGGTATTTGATAAAATAGTTCAGTTAACAGCCATATAGTTCTGTTATAGTTCAACATTCAAAACGAAAACAACACACTTCAAAACAGAAAAAGCATTGCTTTCATTTTTATTACTTTTGTATTTTGATAGATCACATTGAAAAACAGAAGATTAAAGGTTATAAACTTAATTTATTTTTATGATTTAGCAATTTATTTTTAGTAGATGATTTAACAATATTTATATATTTCAAATTCTATGCAATTAAATGTTATACTATTTTGGATAAAAACAAACTGTCTACTGTCATTTCTTTTATCCCATGTATTTTCTTCTTGTATTTTCTGTGGAAATTTTGCTTTATTCTGATGGTTTGGGATAGCAATCTTTCCATTGTTCTGCAGTACACAAACTAATCTTTTTAAAACAAGGTCTATTTAATCTGCTTCTAGCTAATTATGAGGTGACTGTAGATTAAATAGATTTTAATACTCTGTGATTCATGTTTGCAGGACGTAGTGTTGCTGAACTGCAAGTAACAGGAGTGAAAACTACTTTCTCAAAGCATCCTCATGACGTATCTCTGACATTATGTGTTCATAGCCTTCTCCTTGTTGATGCTTTACAGACATATGGTCCAGATTTTGAATTACTGTTAGCTTCCCATAAGCATCTGAGGTATGTAGATACATGCAAAAGATCATTGTCAGTGTCAAATGCAGGTGCTTATGTGATGTAAAAGTACTGATATTTTGCAATTTTCTTTAATGAAATTAATGTGAATTTGATGATAATAGGGATTTTATCAGAAATAAATGCCTAGTATGTTTTTCTGCGCACAGTATTTGTTAATTTAGATATCTAGTGCACTCACTATACAGAATATTTTTTTTTAAAAAAATTATGCCTAAATATCTTTTGCACAATTGGTTATACTGTATACATTGATGAATCCATCTCTTATGAAATGAATACAATAAAGTAAGCTTTCAGATTGTAACAGTTTTGGTTATTATCTGGTAATTTATGGAGGAAGGAATGAAATTAAAAAATTCTAATTAATAAGCTGATCTTTTAAAACCCCCCCCCCCCCAAGCTATAAAAAAATTACCAAAATTACATGTCTTAAACCACTTTCACTCACTGAAAAGAAGATATGTGGCATTTTAATAGATGTATAAAAATTGAATTTCAGCAAGTAAATAGTTTGAAATTCAGCATTTTTACAAATGAGAATTTTTAGTTCAAGTGTGTATATAATTTCTGTCTTTTAAAACAACACTTATCAATCCATTCTTGAAAATAAATTTTTGGATTATATGCATTAACAACGTTTAGCACATGCATATGTAGTTTGTATGTGGCCATTTTCTAATAGAAATTTAATTAATGATGTGTAGATTAGTTTTGATCACATGGTGATGGCTGTACTTTCTGCAAAAAGTTGTCACATGAGTAAAATGGGCATAATATGGATTTCTAAATCTGGAAAAAAACAGATCTAAAACCGTTCAGTAAAAAGAAGTATAGTCGTGCAATATTTTTTGAGTGCCCTCTACATAAAATTTTCTACAGTATGATTGTGGGTGGATTTTAGAAATAAAATATCTGAATTTTTTTGCAGTTTTTTGAAAAAATGATATTTTTTATAGCAATAAAATACTTTTAAGGTATAATAAAATACTTTTTATAGTGTTAAAATACTTTTCAAGAGAATTTTCAAAAAGTAGAAGATTCTAAATTTATTTAAGCATCAGAAAAGAAAAATGATAGAGAAACAGCCATATGCCATTTTCAGGAAAATGTCAAATTATAGGACTTAATATATTTTCTCGACCTATTATAAGATAAATGCTTCCATACTAAGTAGCAAAAAGAAATATTTTATTACTAATCTAGTGCAATTAGTAATAAATTGGTAAAATTATTGAAAAATGATTTTATTTTAAGACATAAAATGTTCAAGTTTAATATCAAATTAATCAGTTCTTTGAGAAGTGATATGTAATTTAAAGAGAAGCCAATAATGATAGAATGGGCAATCTATAAATCAGTATAAGAGTAGCAAATTGTTAAAGGAATATGAGACTGGTATTCATAATCTGCACTAAATTTGTATATGATATGCTTATGCACATATGTGTATAGATAGACAGAGAAATTGGTATTTTGAATGCCTTAAAAACTGCTCTGAACACTTTTTTATCTTATTGAAATTTAATTTTCTGATTTCTTGAATGAATTTATATATTTTTTTTAAAGTGAAATTTCTAATAGATTTGATTCTCATCAATTATGTGATTTGATATTTATTATTATCTTTTGTTATGTTATTTGATATGTTATTGCTATCTCTTATTATTATCCTTTTATATTTTAATAATAATGAAATTATTTAGTATGGATAGCATCAGTGGCAGTCTGCGGGATAGTGATCCTAGTTCTCCAACGTCTCCGGGCAGTCCAAGTCCTTTAAGTTCCCAAGTTCGGATGTCAGTTCCAACACCTCCAGCTGCTATATCAGCAGCTTTACATACACTTCAGAAATCATCCAAAAAATGTAAGATTCACATGCACTTCTTTTGATATGATCATTATTTGCAACCCAATCATTCTTGAAAGATTTGAGTGGATAATTTAAAAATATTCAGTGTGTTGGAAGAAAAATGGTACAGCTTATAAAATTTTCCTGAATGACTGGTTATGGAACCTGTCTTCAATTTAAGGTATAAATAAAATAAGATCAGGCGATTGGGCAAAATTAAAATTTTTATCGTAGTTAAGTTAGGTTGTATGAATATGGCAAAGTACACAGAGGCTATCTATGTAAGGGGAGATGCAATTTCATGGAAGACTCTTTAAGGAAAACTGTCTCGTATTCATGTTACACATGGGGAAAACCTAAAAAAACTAGCCATGCAACGCAGCTACTAATAGGGCTTATTTCTATTCTAAATCCCTGTTTCTTACTTAGAAAGTTTCAGTTTAACTTTTTATCCTACTTGACTTCTTTCTTAACACTATCCAATTCTTTAATATGCAGAACTGGTTGAAAAACTTGCCATAATTGTATGGCATAAACCGCTTTTATATGACAGGATTGCCACTCAAACATGAGAATGAAATTCCCTGACTTTTCCAGGTTTTACAGGTGTGTTTTAAGAAAATTTCAGTCTATCTGCATAATGCACTTTGGCTGTGCTAAGCAGTAAATTAATTGTGGTGCCAATTGAAAACACAAAAATTTGCCAATTACATATGACTCATAATCCCCAAAGCATTGCTATTTTAACTATAATACTTTTCTTCACTGAAGATTGCGATTAGACTCTGTCCAATCCGGATTAAAAAATTTCTTTTTTTGCAGACATTTTGCAGCTAAACGAAAGAACAAAATCTATTTAATGATATTTTAAAAATAAATTTAGGAGTATTTTATATTTATTTAGCACCATACGTAAGCAAAAAATATGTGCATTAAATTTCGTGATGTTATGTCATCATACTGCTGGAATTAGCTTCAAGATTATGCTAGAGCAGAAATTTAAAAATGTTATTTACTAATAATAAATAAATTTAGAGGGAAGAAGGAACATTAAATGATATGAATAACATTAAAATAATTAAAATCTGAATTGCAATAATCAACCATATTTTGGCAAACATAATTATATTAAATGGTTAGCCTAGATGGCTGATTACTATTTTTTTTTTTTATTTTACTGCAAAATGCAAATGAAGCATTTATCTAAAAATGGGGGTGGTGGAATGTTTAAAGATTTTTCGGTAATATCCTACTATATGCTACAGCCTAGGCCCGATTTTGAAAATTGCTGCCAGCACCAAAATGACCCGTTTACTGCTCATCACAATGTCGCCAAATCCCGTGTGTACCGTAGTACATGGAGGTTAGAATAGTAGAACATATGGAGGCTATTCTAACCTCCATTGTACCGTATGCTATGATTAAACTGATTTTGTTTTATACAAGAATAAGTATTTTCTTTAGTTCAACATGCATTGCACATGCACATGCACATGCACATGCAAGTCTCTCGATTTTAGGTTACTGGAAACTAAAGCTACTGGGAACTTGCTGTGTCTTTCTAAAAGACAATCTGATTGGAGCTGCAAAAATTGGCTCTGTGCCAGCTGCCCATATGACGCCAGCGTGCATCAGGAAAGGGATCGGGATGCAAAACTCTCGTTTGGGGGGGGGATCACTGTATAAAATTCCCTGACTTTTCCTTGAATTTTTTGGTCAATTTTCGAATTCCTGACTTTTTCCGGTTCTCCCGGTCAAGTAGCGTGGCAACCCTGATAAGATTAAATAAATGGCAAAGATGTAACTGTATTTGCCGAGTGGATAATTTTAATAATATTAAAGCTATTTTTGATTCAATATAACCATAAAAACTTACGTCTTCTTTTGACATGCTTTCTACTGGTTTATAGTTAAAATTTTTAAGGAGAATTCATTTAGCCAATCCAAATTTTTAAGGAGAATTCATTTAGTCAAATTCTGGAAAAGTGTGGGAATTTTACACAGTGATTCCCCCCTTCCCCCAAAACGAGAGTTTTGTGTCGACGTTGGAAGCGATCCCTTTCTTGACGCGCGTTAGCGTCATATGGGCAGCTGGCACAGAGACAATTTTGACTAAAATATTTTAATTTCCTGACTTTTTCCTGAATTTTTTGTTCAATTTTCGAATTCCCTGACTTTTTCCAGTTCTTCTGGTTTTCCAGGTAGCGTGGCAACCCTCATTTGATGAAAGAAATGGCAAAGATGTAACTGTATTTTCCCAGTGGGTAATTTTAATAATATTAAAGCCATTTATGTCTTTTTTTGACTTGCTTTCTACTGGTTTATAGTTAAAATTTTTAAGGAGAATTCATTTAGCCAATGTAAATTTGAAACAATGGAAGTTTCATCTCTAAACTCAAACCCCATCCTAGAGCATCAGGCCACCATATTTATCCAGATATATGGGTGCCTAGCTATATTATAAGACACTGAATTGCTAAACCTTTTATGACACGTATGAGCTGTGTTATGAGTATTTATTTTGTATTCTGTCCTCACAAGGGTGACTGGGTTTCTGTTATTAAATTTGTGTTTGGTATAATGTTTGCATAAGAAATCAAAATTAAATTTCAAATTGAAGTAGACTAGTTTGATGGCGTAATAAATGATTAATCATTAAATTATCTGGATTAATCTCTTGAGTAAAATTGATTCGGTGGTGTATTTATCTGATTTTACCATAAAAAGTTGCATTATTTTCCTTTAGTTTTTCTTTTGACATATTGTTTCTAACGATTTTATCTTATTGAATGTAAAGAAGATTAAGTATGATAAATGATATATGATTGAAATATGAATGAAAAACAAATAGAAACTGATTAAGATAAACTGAACTGAAAATACTGAAGATACATTGAAACTGAAGATAAACTGAAAAACAAATAGAAATTGATTAAGATAACTGTTGTCTGACTTCTAAATTAAATGGGAACTGAATTATAAATTCTGTCTTTGTCCTAAATGATTTCTATGTTCTTATCTGATTTCTTTAGCAAGTACCTCTGTATTGAATTAACACTTTTATATGCTGTAAAAATTGTTTGTCATAAACTTAAAAACTTTAGATTATACTTAATTAAGTCTGACATGCCAAAGTGTTAGGCTCCAGATGGTGGTATAAATGTCATAGAGGCATAGTCATAGGGTATAAATTGTGGGAGTCATTCCATTCACACCTGCCAGACAGGGTCTAAACCATAGCCAATTAGAGAAGCTAAATTTGCATACACATGGATGTATCTGCAGATTTTCTGCTCTGTTTTCCCACTGAACAGGTTTTACACATTCTCCCTGATTGGTCAACTCTTATACCAAGTTGGCCTAGAGTTAAAAACTTCAAACTTTATACCAAAATCCCTAAGCCAGTGTTTGTGATGTAGCAAGGTATGGTTACCTAGCAATGAAATACAGCTTAAACCAGTTATGGCATTTATATCACCATCAGAACAGAGCCTCAATCATTAATATTTCTATTAAAAAATAAGAAATATAAAAAATTATAAGATTAAAAAGGAATTGCAAGTTTTTGATTGCCAGTGGCAAACTTTCTTATAAATTTGATAATGTATGGTAAACCATCTGATGAAACTTGAAAATTTCGTGAAATATCCAAAAGAATGTCTTATCACTAAACACAGTTAGATTTATGTATTTTTAATTTCCTTGTCTGACTGCTTTAAGAATTACTTTTTTTGATCATGTTATGTACTTCTAAGTGAGCGAAAGTACTTCCTTTTTTTTTTTTTAAATGTATTCCTCGTTTCCTGTAATTTCAAGGTTTTATCATAAGTGCTTAATCAGTTTCAGTCTGTACTTACTTAAA
Source organism: Stegodyphus mimosarum (assembly GCA_000611955.2). Taxonomy (NCBI): domain Eukaryota; kingdom Metazoa; phylum Arthropoda; class Arachnida; order Araneae; family Eresidae; genus Stegodyphus; species Stegodyphus mimosarum. The sequence goes on from KK120441.1 coordinate 311,710, forward strand.
CTGAACCTGGGGAAGAAATATAGTTGATTCTGTGCTGACAAACAGGAAGCTATAAAATTAATTGCTAAATTACTATAGAGGTAGCAAAAATACAGAAACACAAAAGAGAGAATATTTTCAGTCATGGAAAAAGTACACAAATTCAATTTTTATGTTATTCAGAAGGTTTTTTTATGTAATTCTGTATTTTCTGATATTCCAGAAATAAATTTTAAATGCAGTTTTATTACTGAAACTTATTAATTAGATATTTTATTTTGCATTTAATCTGACAGATATATTGTGCTCATTTTGTATTAAATTTTATTTTAGATTTATAATTTTATGTTTTGTTGATTTTTATATTTAGTTTCTATAATAAATACATTACATTGCAAGTAAAATTTTAATTCTGAATAAATAAAATGCATGTTTAGGTGCTTATTTTCAATTTAAATAAATAAATGTAATATGCAAATCTAATAAAAGCGTTGTGCGCAACAGGGGTTAATTCTTCTCTTTCTATAATGTTATTAGGTCGATAATGTTGCATGATATTTGCCTTGTAAAATAGCCGTTTTTGAAATTAATTATGATCAAATTCTTTACACTTTATGAATGTTACCTTGTATGTATCCACTTAAATGCAAATATCAGCCTGTCCCCCATTTTCTGTTTTCTTTTCTGTTTTTTCTTTCTTTCTTTCTTTCTTTTTTTTTTTTTTTTTTGGGGGGATTTTAGAGGGGTGGTAACTGTTTTTATTTTTTTGAGAGCTGACATTGATTTAGACTTTTAGATCTAAATTATGCGTTTGTTTGGTGGCATACATACATTTAATGGAGTCTGGATAATTGTTTCAAGATTATAAAGTAGATATTTGAAATTAACAAATTTTGCCCAACAGTGTATTAAACTAAATTTTGGTTTCCAAGATTTCAAAATAATATACAACTTTAAAGGGAAATCATGGTTGCTGAAATAATAGAAGAAATTCTTGCTTCATAAACTGAAAGGACTGCTTTGAAAATGAATCAGTTAACAGTCACGTCATCAAATAATGAATTTGGGAAAGGGAAGAACCCAATCTCAGTCATTTATCACAGGATGGTAGTGGTAAAATAAAGAGAATATGAAAAGCAGAGAAATTCTGATATAACATTAAAAAATATTAAAGTGTAGCTTGTAATGAATATGCTCAAAATAAAACTAAAGTGAAAAACGCATAGTATTTTTATAAAAAAAAGGAGATTCTGAGAGAAATGGCTTATATTTATGTTATTCATGGAGAAAAATTTGAAAACTCCTGAGTAGCCACTCCATTCACCATGATTTGAACATACATCAAACTAGTTGTATTCAGTGGTTTAACAGCTTGGCCACTAGTAACCTTGCGTTTTAGAAACTTTTATAATTCCATTTAGTTCGCTAATTGGAATTTATGTAAAATAGATTAACACTTTGATAATTTTTTACTGCACTTCATCCAATCCATAATCAGTGTATTTATTATTATCTAAAGTAGTGGTATTTGTATCACTCTAAAATGAATAAAATATGATGTTTCATTTCACAGTAAAATGATTTCCAGAATTTTTTATATTTTGGCCTAATTTTTCAAGGGTTAAATTTCCCGCAATTATGTTAAATCTTTTATTTTATGGGAACAGGACACATCTCTTCATTCATTATTTTATATTTTTATTGCATGAATCAATAAGCTTGATGACTTTCCAGATTTTCAAATCTGCATTTTGGAAATTCACTTCCTTTTAAAAATAATCATTTTCAACTTGACATTTTTTGAGATAGAATTTTATTTATATATCAGATAATATGGGTAAACTTGAGGTTTTTCTGCAGGTTCAAACCATTGTATAAGGGCTGCCTGCACTGGGTATTTTTGTGGTTTTCTCTTTATGTTACAGGAATAGGAGCCAAATTCCATTTTAGAAGAAGGCATTCCCTTTCCGCTTTAGCCAGATAGTTTTAGTGTGCTTTTCCTTAAGTAATCCCAAAATTCTTGAGGTTTTTGAGAATCAAAAACCTCAAGAAGTTTAAGTGTGTTAAGAGTTTCTTTATAATTTCTAAAGAAGAGTAGCTTTCGGAATGTACACAGTACTGCTATAAAGTCTGTCAATACTTTCATTGCATATAACTACTAAATAAAACTACGCAAATCCATTAATATACATACACTGGTTATCATTAATTAAGGAAAAATAACGAAAATGAACTTATGTGTAGCAAAATAAACTTACAAATCATAAACTTACGGGTAGAACATAGTGAAACTGACTCACAGTATATAACACATAGAAAGGTATAAATAAAACGAAAAGAAATTACCATACAGTTAGGCTGTTATGAAAATTAACATATGTATAAAATGAATAACCTGGGTGTGTCAGTTTGGTATAGGAAAATTACCTTCAGTATAGAGTATAATCTCCCCAAAAAGCAATACAACACATACAGCGATGTATGATGCTGTTAATTATGCAGTTTGTTGGTTCCATAGGAAGTGAGAGTATTGCTCTTGCAAAGCAGTTGCAAGCATAGCAAGAGTCTGAAGAAGAGAATTGAGAGCAGCTATATGTCTTCCTGAAGTGTCCCAAACATGCTCCGTAGGATTCAGGTTCATTGATTGAACTGGACACTCCATGTACTGAATTGTTTGCTGCTGAAGATAATCATCCACAGTGCAAGCCGTTTGCAGTGTAGCATTGTTATACTGTAGCAGGAAATTTTCACATATTGCCCTGCCATAAGGGTACACAAAAGTATCAAGGATGTCATTTCTATATGCCTGAGCATTCATGGTTCCACGTGGAAAGATATGTAGGCCAGCTGCTGTGGCAAGTGCACTCAAAAAGATACCATCCCAAAAGCAGACACTGCCTCCTCCATATGCATCTCTTTCTTGGATGTTTGGTGGATAACAGGTTCCATGTTCTCTCCAAATTAAATAATGCCTGCTATCACTTTGGAGGCTAAACCTGGACTCATCCATAAAGAGTCTGTCTGAGAGAGCCCCCATTGATCAGTTGCCCAGCTTACATGTTGATGTGCCCACCTCAGACGTTCCCTTCTATGACATAACGTGAGCAGCATGTAAATGGCTAGTTGCCTCGCGTACAGACGTCCTTCATGAAGCCTTCTACACATGATTGATGTTGACACCAACCTTCCAGTGGCTGCAGCAAGTGAGGATCTGAGTTGAGTTTTTATTCCTTTATGTGCATAACAAAAAATATTGGTTATCAGCACTTGTTGTAGCGGTTGGCCATCCTTTGCTGAACCTCCTGAATGTGGAATCTCTGATTAGAAATGGTTGCCAAAATCTTTGAACTGCAGAAGGAGTCACATTTAGCCATCTGAGAGACTATAGTCTCCCAATAGCTTTCTGTCACTGTTCTTTGGCCAGTTGATGCCTGGAGCCCATTGTTACAAATTGGCTATCCCAGATTTCTTATCTCACTATCACAGCAAAATTTGCAGGGTTGCTCTGAAAAATGCAATTTTATGCTTTTCACAGAAGACATATTTCAATTGCAGCACCAGTAATTTGCATATTGCAGTTTTATTCAGCAATTCTTATTTGACAGTGTGTTCAAATTTTATATGGATTTGCTTGCTCTTGAATGAGTTATCACAAAAATAGTGATAACTTGTTCAAGAGTTACTATATATTTGTGATTTTTCCTGAATTTTTGGAAAACAGTGTATATTCTGAAAAAACACAAAAATTGGTACAGAATGAACATACTCTTATTTAAATTATCACCATGTGTGGCAACACAGTAGCGAAGATGTTGAGATTCATCAATGGCTGTATAAATCATGTCCAGTGGAATTTTTCTGGTCGCTGACATGAATGATTTTTCTAACATCTTAATACTGCTGAGCATTTTTGACATGCTATCGCCTAGAGTTTCTGCCACAAAGAGTAATTCTAATGCACTGAGATCTAAATTTCTACTAGGGCAGTCAGCAGCAGCTATGACCCATGGACATTTATTGCCAACCACTGTTGTGTAGTTTTGTTTAGGGTAGAAGTGCTATTCTGCTGAAAAATCCATGATTTCCCTTCATAAAGCTTCAAATTGCTGAATTGTATCAACATTGTCTAGTAGACTGCTATAGAATTCTTTGCTCCACCTTCGCAAAAATGCACATCTGATTTCTTCACGAGGAATCTGTCCACCATACTGTAATAGAAGCAGGGTATGTTTGAGCTGCGTATATGGATCTTTCTCTCTAGCTTCCTTGGAGGACCATGCATTACACATCATTTTGCTTGTTAAATGACTTTTCCATAGAGAGTATTTTTTCATCTGTGAAGAGAATGTTGTGATACTAGCTCTACTCATATCTTGTTAACAAAGCCTGGGATTGATTCTGACATACCTCCTTTAATTTTTCAGTTAGTAAATGTTGTATGTACCTTTTATATGCACCTACATGTTAATCATTTTTCAAAATATGTAACATAATTCATGGAGATATATTCGTTTCACCAGACAAAATTGTTTGTGTATGCAAAGGATTGCACCAAATCTTTGCACGAATGGTATTCCCAACTTCTTTTCTGCATATACTCTTAGGATGATGCTATCAACTGTTAATGCTATCAACAGTTGCACCCATTTGTTTAAACTGTGCTGTTGTCCAAAAGAAATCGTTCATTGATGCTGAAAGGTTTCAGCGTAGAAACAATTTCCTTAGCTCACTGTCTGCAATGAAATGACAATACTGAGATCTGATTTTCGTACACTTCCCGCTCCGTCTTTCGCAGCTGCCTGCTGTTGGTACTCTGTAAGCCAGTTTTGTGAAGGTGACCTTGTGGACAATGACATATAGTGTTGCCATACTTTTTCATTCACAATTAGCATACAACAGCGCATTTAGATTTTACTGACAGAACTTACAACAGTATAGTATAGAGTCAATGGAAATGCAATGTATGTACCAAGTGGCATGCCAATTTGCATTTAAGAGCATTCTTCCCATTCTATGCTTCTGTTTGAAACTGTTGCTTTCTGAGCATGAAATCCATGAAAATAAACAAATTAGTATCTGCTGCAGGTTATGATGTGATGTTAGGTATGAAAATATCTTCTATATACCTCTTGATTGTCAAACTGTAATTTTGAATGTTGTTAGATCAATATGATGACTTATATCTGATATCCTCTTAGATTATAATTGCATTTCTGCCAGAATGTGAAATTTTATATACTAAAGCTTGGTTATTTCATCCATCATGTTCTCTCTAGATATGAATGTAGAGATTATTAAATGGTTAACAGAATTGTATTGCAGAAGAACTATTGAATATTAAAATTTTGAATTTGAAATTTTAACCCATTTGATCTTTAGTCCTCTTTTTATAGACCCAGTAACGTCATTCAACAAGCATGCAACTTGTGTTTCCCACATCTGTAATGTTGGTTGTGAAAAGTGTGTTTTGCCATTTCTGTATTTTTTCCCCCCAGAGTCGAGAAGCACTCTGCTGTACATTCTGATAGGCTGCTATTTATAAATGATGGTTCTTCCTTGCTTGGTTTTGCTTTCATTTGTTTGGCAGCATGGAATCAATTCCACAATCTGGAAGTGAAACTTCAGTGCTAGTAGAACTCATTCAGTAGCTTCTGTTACTATTCAATGTATCTGACTTATTTCAAGCCAGCCTATAGCTCTTTGTGCAATAGATTGGGGCAGATCTTGACTATGGGACTGAATTATTTCATATTACTAAATCTTAAAATTATTATTTAGTACTTGAAATCTCATTTTAGAATTTAAAGCAAAGTTTGTGATGAATATCCGTATGCGTGTGCTTTAAAATATCATGAATAGACAAGATAGTATTAAAATTCGACATTAAAGAGCATTGAATCCTATGTCAAAAAAGCAAAAATTATTAAATCTATGGTAACCCTTATTTGTATTTTCACCTTTAAAAAAAAATTAGTTCTGTTAGCTTTATCCAAAAAGCAACTTATCCAGTTGAAAAATTAGATGATTACCTTGAAACTTATAAAAGCATTCACCAAAACCTCTCTGTGATTTTAATTGAAAGTTTTCTCAAAGTATTTAAAAGCTTTTTATCATGATTTTCTTCCTTTTGATTTTTATTTTGTTTGATGCATAGCTAGCATTGCAAAGTCGTTTCCTTTATTATATATTTGTTCGGTATTGTTTGCTTAAGTGATGCATTTGTTCCAAGTTATATGCCAGCTATATTTAACATTTTAAAGGAAATGCCCATGTATAAGTTCAATGTTTTGTATTTATATAGCTATTGAAACTAACCGAAGATGGTCATCTTCATTGCATGTTCCAAAGACTGAACACTATGCTTCTGATGCATTGATTATAATTGAATATAATTGGATTGAAACTCCGTCTTCTGCAAGTGGACCTTCTGAAATTATGCAGATTGCAAATGTTCAGTTCAACAATTTAGATGTTATTGGTAAATACTGAGCATTTTATTTAAATTAGATTATTTTAGCATGTCTGAGATTTTAACATGAATTTATGTTCAAATTTTTCTCAAAATTCTTCAATAATTTGCAACTTTGATATAATTTTATGTTATATATTGTGCATGTACACAATTTTTAAGCAAATAATAATTACAGACAATGATAGCTTTTACATTTTATTCTATATATTTTATAATTTCATTTCTTCATAAAAGAAATTTAAATAAAATTGTAAAAAAAAAAAAAAACTACTCAGTTTATGCTGTTGAGTGTTCAAAAGCTGTGTGATAGTGTAGCTTGTTCTCCCCCTCCCCATTACAGTACAAGCTTGACTATCTCTCATTTAACTAACCAAGGTATTTTAAATTTTTTAACTTCCCCTCCCCGTATTTCTTTTTTCTCTTTTTTTTAAAACAAAAATTAAGCAAATGAGAGACTAAAAAAGATCATAAATCAAATGTAGGAATGAAACAATCCCCCAAAACTAGCTCCACCCTGTGGTATAGCTTTTGTATAGAAGTATGTAAGTTTTATGTTGTTTATCTGTTTTTCTCTCACATTTAGGAAGGGGGAGAGAAAGAAAAATTTAAACTTGGGTCTTATCCTATAGGGAATAGTATGCATTGGGTATTCATAAATTTGCAGGATCCTTGCATCAAGAAAAGTGTGCATGGGCACAATATGTGACTTTTTTTAATAGTGATGATGCAATGTGAAAATTAGGACAAGCAATTAAAGTTTTTTGTATGCTATATCTGTGACTTGAGTGTCCTGATTATCTAACTCAATAAAGGCTGACCATTTCTTTCAATCCCTGCTGGAATGATTTGTGTAAGTTTGGCAGAATCTCAACTTTCGTGTCCAGTAAGATTTCATTCATCGGGTAGGAGTTTTGCTGTCATATATTAAAGGCATGAATAATGTGTTGGAAAGTTTAGATTAGACATTTCTTTTCCATTTTTGCTGTAACTGCTTTTTTGTAGGCTTAACTTATCTGCAATTATCACATATCAAGCATTTTGCATTTCCCAAACATTTTGGGTTGTTAAGTTTTAACTGCACACTGTTACATATTTTGTTAAAAATATTTCTTGAAAAACTAATAGTTGAACATAAATATATTTACTGATAGTAGAACACTGAACTAATTATTTCACATAAATAATAAATTTGAATATTGTCTTTTTATTGAAAGTTTTTAATTTTGTTTGATTATATCTTTTTTGTTTAAATTAGCCAATCAAGAAACTATAGTGGAACTTGTTGACTTTGTGAAACGAATTGCTCTGCAAAGAAGCAGTAAATCTGTAAAAAAAAAATTATCACCAGTTGAGGAATTAAACAAGTCTGTGAATGAAAAAGAGGTATATGAAGCTCATTATATTTTTTTTTGGTTTTTGTTTTTGTTTATGAACCCTCTGGATTGTATTTGTATATATTTATAAGCAGTAATTATATTCTTAATTTAAGATCTTGTATTAATTGTTGTAGGTTTCTTCTCACAAACACATATCTAGGACTGAAGTAACTTTTGATTTTCATCGTTTGAATATTTTACTTTTGCGAGCTGTGAGTCAAAAGCAAAATACATTAGGCCAAAAAGTTGCAACTGCAACTGTAACTGGAGCTCGAATTCAGGCCACTATAGGTAATTCATCTTATTCTTTGTTTAACCTAGAAATATGTTAAAAATATATTAATTGTTTATGATCTTCTTTTATCATATTTGTCAATTAATTCATAATGAGGCAAAAGTCTAAAAGCATCTGTTTAATAAACAATTACAGAGATCAAAATTAAGTGGTAAATATGAATAATAGGTAGAAAGTGTTAAATATTGTTAATATGATCATAAGTGTACGTTGAGAAAGGTATGAGTATTATGGCCACTGTCGTGATTCGTACTTGTGAATTAAGTGTTAAATATGGATAATAGGGTCCATAGGGTCCTAAGTGTACGTTGAGAAAGGTATGATTATCATGGCCACTGTCTTGAATCGTACTTGATATTTTTTAATTGGAAAGGAGACATATACATGATATTATGGTAAAAATTAAAAAAAATATATATATACTCCATGTTTTTTATATATTTATTTATTAGTGGGTTAACAACTTATAAAATTATTTTAGATCAATTATTAATAGTTTGATTTTTATTGATTTCAAGTGATTCAGATTAGCATTGATTATCCTGGTAGGATTATACTTAGGAAACAACCTTCATCTTTGCAGAGCCAACATTATTAACAATATGAGATTCAGGATTTTAAAACTTTCAGTCGAAAGAATTAAGTGCTTTTGTGATTTTTCTTTTAATTTTTGGAAACCAGTGTATAATATTCTGAAGAAGCACAAACAGTTTTACAGAATGAACATACTCTTATTCAAAATAATCACCATGTGCAGCAACACAGCAGTGAAGACGTTGGGGCCATCAATAGCTGCATAAATCATGTCCAGTGGAATTTTTTTGGCAGATGACAAATGATTTTTCCAACATTTCATTACTCAATAACAACAGCCCAATACAGTACAAAGTCCGTAATCCGGACTCGTCCTCGGTGGTTCCGGATTAGGGTTTTTTTCCGGCTTATAGATCATCAGTTTAAATCTGGTAAGATGGTATGCAGAAATTACACAATTAAAAATATGAAACAGTAATTTATGAAATAAAGAGCAATTATGATCTAAAGAATATCAAATTTCACACACAAAAAAGCTTAATATTTATTTGTTTACTTTATTAAACATTTTTTTTTAATGTAAGTTGTTTAAGTTGCTTCATTTTTTGCAAAGTTGCTAATACGTTCTCTTTAATTCTATAAACAGACATAATTTCTTGTTCAGTAACAAAATTCCACTGTTCAAGTCCTGTAATTGCTGTGTCGAGAATACGGATTAACTTGTCAATCGAAATTTTTTCATTTTCAATAACCTCTCTGTCACTTCCTTCACTATCGGAAGCGGTATTTTCCGGATCTAGAACCCTACTACAGATTTTGCCGTCTGTTAATTGATTGATGATTGGGGCATTGTCGTTGCAATGAAAAATTTCTGTTATATCATCTTCATTTATTACCACTTCTCCATATTTCTTTACATAATCCAATAACTGGAAAATTTCACCTTTAGTTTGCAGTGTCTGAAAATCTGAAAACCTTCCAATTCGTGGCTGTCATCTTCATCGTCCTCACCATGAAATATGGTAGCTGGCCATAAATTATGCCAAGCAATTTTTTAACGTATCTGAAGACACATCCTCCCACGATCTTGCAATGCTCCACACAGTAGATTTTATGCTAAAATATTTAAAAAATTCTTGAATAGTCTTGCCATTGTTCAAGAAATTTAACATAGATTTTAAAAATGTTACTTTATATTTGCATTTCAGCACTTGCACTATTCCCATATCCATAGGCTGAATGATAGACGTACAGTTTGGAGGGAAGAATAATACGGATATATTATCTTTCACTAAAACTTTAAGTGAAGTATGCACTGAACAATTGTCAACAGTAAGGACTATTTTTGAGTCATTAGGTAAACCAACCAAATTCAAATGTCGCCGAGCCTCGGGTATAAAATGATTTTCAAACCAATCATTCATCAAAGCTTGTGTCATCCATGCTCTTTTATTTGCGAGATATATAACGGGGAAAATTGTTACTCCTTTAAATGCTCGAGGTTGTGCATGTTTTCCGATTGCGAAAAGTTTGCAGTTGTGCGTTCCTGCAGCATTTGCGCACGCTAAAATTGTTAATCTCGCTTTGGAATCCTTGACACCAGTTGGAGCCTTTTCTGTAGAGCTTGCCAATGTATTTTGTACATATTGCCAGAAAAGACCAGTTTCATCAGCATTGTAAATTCATTCTGGAGATAATTGTTCACTAGTAATGAGTTCGATGAATTCATCTGCAAATTCTTTAACAGCTTCAGTATCAGCTGAAGCTTTTTCACCTGAAATTTCTAATTGTTTTATACCATGGCACTTTTTAAATTTGGTTAACCAACCTGTTGAATATGTGTACTCAGTGAAAGTTCATTTCTTCATAAAATATTTTGGCTCTAGCCATTAGCATTGGACCCGTCAATGACACGTCCCCACTGCAACGCTGTCTGACCCATTCAACCATCACTTTTAGCATAATGTCACTTTTTCTGTTATTCATTGCCAGTGGGGTGTCGGAATCCACAAAAAATTCAAAAAGTTCCTTTTTCTTTTTGCTTATGTTGTATGCAGTTGACTTTCCAATGCCATACTCCTCACAAAATTTTGAGACGGATATGCCTTTATCCATTTTTTTGCAGCAATTCCACTTTTTGTTTGATGGACATCGAAACATGTTTTTGCTTTGTAGATCCTTTAGCAGCTCCAGAATTGGAAACTCTTATTGACGTAATCAAAAGTTCAAGCTTAATTTTTATAAAATTGCTCTAACAGTCTGCAAAAAATAATATGCCGGATCTAATTAGAAGATTAAGGAACAGCGCAATTTACAACCTTAACTGAAATGCCTTAGAATCAGTAAAGATAATTTTAGCCTAGCTTATCTCTTTGAAATCCAGACCCTTTGCTATTCTGTACCCTCAAAATACTGAACCGCCCGAAATACTTTTCCGGTTTCACAGCAATATCCTCCCCTCCCCATCCATTAATGCAGAAAATAGGTGTGAAGATTTCGAATGACATCCTTTGTACTTTCTAACAAAGATTCCATTAGGCTTTGACCCCGTTCTTTATAAAACTATTCTGAAGTTCAGACCAACAAGCCTTTCTGGCTTTGTTATGATCAAGACTGAGATTTTGTTTATTTCTGTTATTTTTATAGGACCTTTATTGCTGTTGAAAGCTTTCCTGCACTTTTATTGCTGTTTAAAGATTAAAAGCACACTGTACCACAAAAGAATCAACAACAAAATGCCACGAGCAACCAAATGATAAGAAACCTCTTAGGACAAGCTGTCCGCAGTAAACTGATACAATGCATTTAGAGAAACTGCACCTGCTGCTGCAAACCTTAGGGGGAGGGAAGAAAACAAGATTGCTATCTCAGCCGTTTTCGAAAATCTCCACATGTTTTATTATGGAAGGCAAAAAAATCAAATGCGCATGCGTCAAGCATACAAAAAAAAAGTTTGTGGCTTTGAGGTCCGGATTATGGACTTTGTACTGTATTTAGGACTAAACCCTGCATTTTATGTCTAAAATCTGCTACAAACGAGTCAACAGTCACTGTGCCTATCTTCATGAAGAGTCATTACCACAGTATGCATCAAATATCCTAAGAAATGGATGTTAACTAACATTTGATTATACTGTTGTCACATACACAGAAATAACATATGTGTAAATATCAGATTATGTATAGTGAAGATATCCCTTTTAAATGGTTTCAATTCATAGTTTTGACTTTCACGTTGCAGATTTCAGATATTCATTGTGATGCTTGCCATATACTTTTTACTGGCTGTCTCTGATAACTTGGCTCTATCTATGCTAGAAATGTTAAGTTCTAAGGTGAGAGTTGTTAAATTAATTGCAGTAGCACAAGAGCTTTATCCATCATTCATACAGACAATGCCATTTTGCTCTGGAGTTATTAGTGTAATGCTAGATTACCTGCAGCAAAAAAATCCTTTTGTTTCAATTTAATAAGTCATCATCAAATAAATAAAAATATCAAGTAATTTGATTGCACCATTATTTTCAGAGAAAATTATATCATAATTTCTTTTATCTTTTTGCTTTCTAAAAATAATCAAGTGTGATCAAAGTGTAGCTATCTTCAAGATAGTAATTATGATACAGTAGGGTTTTTACCTATTACTCATACCTAATATATTGTTTGAATAGCTGCAGCAGTTGATATATGCTAAATAGCAAGATATTTTGAGATCTTTTTTTAGTTTCTCTGTATTTCATACTATTAAAGGAGAAATTTCACTTTTCTCCCTCACTTAAAATAATACAGGTAATGATAATGTATATTCTGTTAAAGTGATATAGTGATGTTATGAATGCCAACCAAGAGTTGCATTTTATTAAGCAAAACAGATATCCAAACTTCATGTATCATTAGAGTTTGATTTTGTAATTCATGCATCGTTGGAGTGACTCTTTCTTCATATGGAGGTATTGTTTAACATAGCCTTCATTGCAAGCAGTCCATATATGCAATCAGTGAACCCAGTTCTCAAATTCTTTTTGGAAAAATTCAAGTATGTGCTGTTTTACTCATTTCTTCACAAGTATTTTAACTCATGTCAGTTAATTATTGCTCTCTTGGATTGGTCTTTATTTGGCCAAAGAAGTGGAAGTGCAGAGGTGGAAGATTAATTCTGTTTGGGTCTTCCAGATACTTGCTTTATCCCAGATTTTCCATTTTTTTCATTAAATTTTAATCCAATATTTACTGCTTACCTGGAGTGAAAAATTCTCCATTTCTTAAAATTTAAATCTATTGCAAATTGTATTTTATGAATTAAATATCATCATAAAGCTTATATAATTCTTTGAAAATGACATTGTTATATTTTCTGTGGTTTTGTTCATTTTATGAATGTTGGCAACACTTGAGCTTCTAAACCAGAACAGCAACCAGTGATTATATGGCTGCAGTGATAAGCGAATTTAAAGCATCTCTGACTTATCTTTCAAGTGTACTTCCATTCTACTTCATGTTGTTGGTTAAAATGAGACAAGATGAAAACTGAGCCATGTACTTGGTGTAGAAAAGTTTTTAGTATTTCATGTTGTGGGGTTCCACCCTTTTATTTCTCAGTTCAGTGTAAGGAACCCCTTACACAGTTAAGAAAATAATCGCTTGATAGTGTGAACAGAGACGTAAGACTCAAGAAGGGTTAACTACCCTTTATTTCTCAAAATAAATAGGAACACAGTCAGCTCCTGTCTCGGAGCGTATAGCAAAGCCTCCACTTGGGCCTGAACTTAAATTAATAAGAATTTAAACTTAACTAATGCTTAGCTGAAAGATATAGCCGAAGTTATCAAGATTCTAAGTAGTTGGCCCCTAAATCTCAATTAAGTCGGCGAAGCTATCAAGGGCCTAAAGCACGGCCGAGTGTAGCAATAGCTTAGAGAGAGATAGCCAAAAGCAAACACGCGCTAGTCAGGAACTCGGGCTCTTTAACGAAGTCAGTGAAACTTTGACTTAAATACTACTCTTATACATTTGCATTAACCGTTATGTATTTTGCAACAATCCATATAATCCATAATCAATTAATCCATATAATGCAATGTTGTTTATAATTGATAAAGTCTCAGACATAGTGACAATCTCATCTGATGTGACTTAATTATTAAACATATTTGAATCACCTAAAATATATTACTTTAGTTAGCTGTTTGAGTAGAGAAGCACACCACTGAAGCTGTCTGCCATAAAGGCAAACTTTAGAGAAACCAGACCCATATTTATGTTGCTCATGTGAAAAACTAGATTATCATGTATCAAATCAGTTCCTTTAAGAAACAAATCCCAAAACATAACTGACAGCTATACAGTTCTGGTGGGTTCTAAATCTTGCTGCAGTAATTATAAAAATTAGTTGATACTTTTGAAGGTAAATAAGGTATATCTTGAAGATTCAATGTTATTTCATAACATTCATTGCTTAAATCATTTTATTATATAAATTTTTTAATGTTATTCATATACATTAGATAACGTTTTACTGTAGAATCCTGAATATGTGCATAGATTATATTACCAACCTTTTACAACAGCATTTTTCCTAACCTGGAAGAAAAGCAAGTAATGGACTTTGCGGCATTCATGTAGGGTGGAGGAGCATTATTTCATGTTATATCTCCTATAAATAACACTTACTGTCAATATTTGGAGGGACTTGATTGATAAGGTATCATTTTTATCATAACGATCTAAACTTCTAGATTTTAAACCCTGTGAATTTTAGTTACAAAGCTGTCTGAAATCATGTATATTCAGAAATTGCTCAACAGCAATGGCAGCTTTAAGGGATCCAGCAGCATGTATCCAATAATCCTAAAGAAATACTATTTATACTGTCTTAATTTATTATCAGGCAGTGTGTAGTAGTGATAACTATCTTATTCAATAGCTGATATTAGCTGCCCTCTTAGTGGTTATCATATTTTAGTCCATAACTATGGTTGAAGAATTGACTGCCATGTAAGGGTTGGCTGTAGTTGTGTCGCCTTTGTTTTTCCTCCTTCGTGTGGGCAGTATTGGTTGCCCCATTTAGTGCATGCTAGGCAATGTTCTCAATGATGAAATGGCTAAATAACTGATGAGTTTGCCCATTTTTGATAAATGGTTACTGAGCAAATGTATTTCCATTGTGGAAAGCCATTTAATGTGAGATATTTCGTGTTTTCTATGCCTTATGGATACATTTACAATTAAATTTGTATAATATAAAATTCTTAAAAAAAAAAAAAAAAAAAAAAGATAAA
>KK120441.1:326751-347631 GCA_000611955.2 Stegodyphus mimosarum
TATATATATTTCTTTTTTTTTAAGGGAATGTTATTGAAATTCAAGGCAGTCTTGGTGGTCTTCAAGTTCTTGATTTAATCACTGAAAATACAAAGCATCAGAAAATTGTCAGCATAGGTTATGATCCATTAATTGAAGAGCATATTGATTTGTTAAGCCGACTGCAAGAAGAAATGTACAAACCATTAACACATTCTGCTGCCTTAGAACCAATGTATGCTTTAACATTTAAAATAACAAGAAGCGATAAAACTATATCTCCGAGTGTCTCTGAAAATTATAATTCATCATTTTATGATGAAGTACAACATAAGCAGCAAGGTTATCTGGACATTAACTTGCGTATGGCATCTTTGTGTTATACTCACTCACCACGGCTGTTATATGAGCTATCATCATGTGCTACAGAATTTAAAGCATATATGGGTTCTTTAGCAAGTTCAATTAAGACTGCTGCTACTGAAGTGGCTATTGGTATTGTATCAAAAAGAACTGGATCTATTAGTGCTTCGATACATGGCAACCAGCCTGAAGTTGGACCTTTCAGGTCTCGTTTTGAAAGTATTGATGAACTGATTGATGGAGATAATGTTTTACATGTAGAAGATTTTGAGGATGTATCTGTAGACATGCAGTTGGATATTCTATTGCAGACACCAGTTGTAGCATTCCCATCATCACCTCAGAGTGCAGATGTTCTTATCGCTCATTTAGGACGCATCACAGTGCAGAAAGGAGCATCTGGAATTTTGAACCCTGAGCAGTTCTCTCTCAAATTTCAAGATTTCAATATGTCTGATATTGTACAGATTGAAATACGGGATATGAATATGCATTTTGTTAATGTGCAAAAAAGTGCTCAGAGTTTTTCCACACCATTAAATTCTTCAGATACTGCTATGATACCAAATTTGCACGTGAAAGATCTGTATGCTAGTGAAGATAAAAATCAACTTATTGTTCATGATACTGTAATTGAAATTATTGTTGGTTCAAATAAAATAGATATGGCATCTGAAGTTCCATTTTCTATTTCTCGGGAGAAATCTAGTGTTTTGTATGAACAAGACAAAAAAATTAATCAGATTGAGGTTAAAGGATGTGTAGTTAATCCTTTAAAAGTTGTTCTAACTAAGCATCAATTTCAGCAGATGATTAAAGTTATTGATAATTTAACATACTGCAAAGATTCCTCCTCATCAGAGAATTTTGAAGGTCTCTCTCCTAGAACTGAATCTTATGTTGCTGAAGAGTTATCTTCAGAGAGTGAGAAACAAAAGTTATCTCATACTAGTACAGCTACGTTAGATAAAACAATTAAAGTATCATTTGAATTACCTGATCTAATTGCTGAATTGCGAGGAGATTTGTCTGACAGAGAAGAAGGCATTGTAAGTTTGAAATTCCAAGAATTTATTTTAGAATATTACATGGATAAGATGTATGAAGCTACATTATTAGTTACTCTTCAAACTCTCTTGATGGAAGATTTGAGGAACATGGATGTATCTCACCATTGCTACCTCATGAGTTCAGTCAATCAGAGTAAAATAGCTTCATATTCTAAGCCACCCAAATCTCAATATATATCTGTTTCCTGTCCAAGTTTGTCTGATGCAAACTCTGCATTTTATAGCACATCTTCAATGTCTTTGCCAGATAAATTATGTACACAGAATATGTTCTCTCTTCAGAGTTCATCTCGAAAGATTTCAATCAGTAACACTCGTCAAAGATCTGTATCTAAAAGTGAAGATAGTTATCCAAGTACTCCTCCCCCATCCCCTACTATATCCAAAGAACTTCAGCCTCAGCTTTCTCATGATGCTTTGGTGTTTATCAATATAACTTTCATAGATAAAAAGTCACCCCAGTTTGCCACAAAATATAAAAAAACAAATCATTTCATTGATATAGATTTCAATTGTTTAGATATTGTTCTAAATTTGCAGACATGGGTGATGTTATTGGATTTTTTTAATTCAAATAGTGATGCTGAACAAAACGTAAATGAAAAAAGCTACACATCTTTTAAAAATAGTAGCTTTGCTTCAAAGAAAAATGAGCATAGCATAGAAGAGGTTACAAATTCTGAAATTCAATTGAAAGTCAAGAGTTTAACAGTTATTCTTAATAAGCCAGAATATAAATTAGCAAGTGCCAATGTTTCAAATTTTATATCAGATATGTCTTTACGTGAACATACATACACTATCAAAGGCACACTTGGTAGCATATCACTGAGTGATTTATCTCCACATGGCTGTTTGTATCCAGAAAAATTTGTCACAACTGGCAGTGAGGCATTGCATTTTCATATCTTTAAATATAGTAGTCAAATTTCATCATGGCAAACTGATTATGATATAAGTATTAAATGTCAAATGAGCTCAGTACAATATGTTCATACACAGCGTTTTCTTACAGAAGTGACAGCCTTTTTTCGCCATTTTAACGAAATGCAAGAGCTTATCAGAAAAATCAGACTTGCTGCCTCAGGTACAGTTGTAAGTACAGAAGCTGTGAGAGGATCACGCATTTTGCTGGACATTTCTGCTGGTTCTCCTGTTATTGTAATTCCACAGAGTTCCTCACTGAATGATGTCCTTGTAGCTGATTTAGGACAAATTACTGTCCGGAATATGTTTCTTCCTGCTGGTAGTAAGGGAACTATTAAATGTTCCAAAATAAACTCTGATATGTATTCTGCTGACAATCAAAATTGTTTTGACTCTTTGGAATCAAAGCTGGACTCCTGTGATAGTAATAAAGTAAAAAGACTATCACCAGAGGATTATGAATGCCTTTTGGATGTAATCAATGTAGAATTAACAGATATGGATTTGTATTCGGCCATTCACATAAAGCAAGATAAGAAAAATAAACACAGAAGAAATACTATAATTTCACCTTCTGAAAAATATTTGGTATTTCCCTCTTTTATTATCAAAAAACAAGGAAATGATTTGCTTCAAGAAAAGTTTATGCTTAAAGTGCAAGTTGAGAGGAACTTGGATTCAGCTATCAGTCACTTAGCTCCTGACTGGGCAATAGAGGGAGTTGTTTCATCAGTCTATGTTACTTTAGATAAAAAACAATATAAGTTAATATTTGGGATTCTTAACCAGAATTTGGGAGAACCTTTAGAGGAGTTCACATATGATCCATGTTCTGAAGGTGAGCAGTTTGTTTTAATGGATACAGAGGATAAAGCATGGACAACAATGGCGATTCATATGGATTTAGTAAACGTCTCATTGGAACTTTTAAGAAATGATGGCATAGTTAACAAACCTGGCGAATGCTCATTGGCTAAGTTTGATTTTATTAAGTCACGATTGTCATATGAAGCTTTCTCTGATAATAGTCGGGATATTGATTTAGTTTCCAATATGGTCCAAGTATCTGATATTCGTTTTAAAGATGCTCCAGTAAATAACCGCCCTAATGTGTTTACAAAAATATTGCAACCCATTAAGAAGAAAGAAAATAGTGGTTCTACTTTGCAAGCTGAAGTTCATTATCGGATCACTCGTGAATTTACACGTTTTACTGTCCTGCTTAATAACATGAGAATTATGGGAGTCTTTGACTTTCTTCAATCGGTTTTGAAATTTTTAACTGTTTCAAACAATGAATCTGAGGCAAATTCTCCAGAATCACCTCATAAATCAGTTGCTAAGAACAAGTATCCTGTGAAGAATACAACAAATTTTGAGATTAAAGTAAATGTAACTGATACTGAATTTGTTGTTGTTGAAGATACATCTTTATGGGACAGTAATGCTGTAATTGCAAAATCAACAGCTGTTATTACATGGAGGCCTGATTATGCTGAAAAACCGCTTTCTTGTAGTTTACAAAGCCTTGAAGTTTTCTCTTGTATTTTAGGAGTAGAAGAAGACACAGCTCTTTCTATAATTGATCCATTAACAGTAAGCATTGAAATAGTGAAAAAAACCAATTCTCCAATTATTAGATTAGAATCTTCTGATGTACATCATGTATTAGAAATATCAACAATGAATTTAAATCTTCGTCTATCTTATTATGATATAACAATGTTTTTGAAAATCTTTGAATCTATTAAACATCAAACAGCTTTTCATACCAAGTCAAGTGTAACATCTACATCAAAAGATGGAAACCAGTTTAATTCTTCTGATGTCAGTCGTCTAGCAAATCTTGGATTCTCAGCTGAAGATTGTCAAAAAGCATTAAATGCTTGCAGAGGCAATTTAGATGCTGCAGCATTGTGGCTCACTGAACATGCTTGCCCACATATAGACTTAGAAAATGTTGGGGCCATTAGTTCTGCTGAATATCTTGGTACAGAACCCAATACTGCTCAGGGTATAAATGTGACTACTGCAGAAATTCGTATTAATTCATGCAGCTTGTGCATCATTGATGATTGTCGAGATGCAGATGTTCCTGTAATAGAACTAAACTTATCGGATGTAGTCTTTGTACATAAGTTTCTTTCTTGCCCTGAAGGGAATGGGAATTTTGGCTTTAGTGCAGATTATTATAATCGTGCACTATCTGGGTGGGAGCCAGTAGTAGAACCTTGGAAGTGTGGTATGAAATGGAGAATCCAGCCCAATCAATCTAAACCTGGCAAGAGAGTGATGTGTACCATTTCTTCAGAAGATGCAATTAACTTGAATGTGACATCCTCGCTTATTGAACTTTATAGAACTGTTAAAAAGAACTGGACAGAAGATTATTTCAACATAAATACTAGAAATAAAGAAGTAACAGCTGAACTGCATAGTCCTGGCTGTTATCGACGAAGGTTGCCATTTGTGCCATTTGCTTTAAAAAATAATACTGGTTGCAAATTATGGTTTGCAACTCAAATTACAGCTGCCCACCAGCAGTCTCTTGACTTTCAAAATCAAACAGCACCTGCCCAAAACAGCAAATTTGCATTAAACTGGACAGAAGTACCTTCTGCTCATTTGCTTCCAGTTCCATTTGAGAGTAGATCAAAAATGCGGCACAAGGATTCCCATGCCATGAAAATACACCAAATTATAGTTAGGATTGATGGTTGGCTTCCTGTATCTCCAGTATCTGTTGATAGAGTGGGAACATATTTTAGACATGCCAATCCTCAAATAAGTCATTCAGCTTCAATATATACTGAAAAACCACCAGCAAGAATTGTGTTTGTGGTGACTCTTGAAGGGAGTGCCCGGAAGTTGATTACTGTGCAGTCTTCTCTTCTTGTTGAAAATAAATTAGAAGACACAATTGAAATGAAACTGGAAAATTCAGGAATGCAGTATGGTGTCCAAAGTTTGTCACTGTATGTAATACCTGGGCAGATTTTGCCAATACCGTTACCTTTTGTACATGCTCAAATTTGGGCTCGACCAGTGGACAAGTGTGTTACCTTTTGTAATCATAATATTGTATGGCATAATGTTATCAAAGCAGGAGATATTAAAGGTTCTATAAAACAATGCAGTTCTGTTCAGAAGTCCTCAGATTTCTATAGGTATTTAGTCTTAGTAAAAAGAAGGAGATTCCCAGTTGAAAAGGAGTCAAGTACACCTCTTCCAGTTGTGCAGCCAGCTCATAAAATAATCTTTGCCCCATCTCTGGAAATTGTCAATTTGCTGCCATATGAACTTCATTATATATTCAAAAGTACAAGTATTTTAGGTTATGTTAAATCAGGTAAAGAAAAATCTCTGCCTAATATTCATATCAGTGAACAATTTACAATTACATTTTTCTTAGAAAATTTTAAACGCTGTAAAGATGTAACTTTGTCTTCTACATCACGACATTTCCCGTCTCGCATTGAATTATGTGATAATCAAGATCGCTTACTTATACTTCAGCTGAAAGTAAGAACGTTGCCTGGTGGAGCTCTGAAGCTTTTCATTACTGCTCCATATTGGCTTGTTAACAAATCAGGTCTTCCTTTGGTATTTAAGCAAGAAGGTACAAATGTTGAAGCAGCTGGTCAGTTTGAAGAACATGAGCTGGCTCGCTGCATGGCTCCACTTCTATTTTCATTTGCTGATCGAGAAGCAAGTGCTATGTGCAATATGCGAGTTGGAAGATCTCTACATCCACATGGCATTCCACAGTGGTGCACGCGATTTCACATGGAGAAAGGAATTCGAGTACGAAGATTGCATGTCATGAGGAAAGATTCAAGACCAGACCTGGTTTATAATATAGGCATAGAAGTTCGAGTTGGCAGAGGTCGTTATGGGGATACCCATATTGTAACTTTGTCTCCTAGGTATCAAATTGATAATAGAACATGTCATAAATTAGAATTTTGCCAGTTGTTTGCCACAAAGGAAAATCGTCAGTTTGTGTTAACTGCTATGCCAAAATCTAGTCTACCTTTCCACTGGCCTCGTATTGATTTAGATAATTTGCTTTGTGTGCGGCAGTGTGATATTGAGAATTGCCACTGGTCAGGTGGTTTTGCAATTGACAATATTAATTCATTCCATATAAATATGAGAGATGGTGAGGGAAAATCAAACTTTTTAAGGGTTGAGATAATTTTACAAAGTGCCACATTTTTTATTATTTTTACTGATGCAGATAGACTGCCTCCACCTTTTCGTATTGATAACCTTTCTGAAGTTGCTGTAACTTACTATCAAACTAATGTTGAACAAGAGAGACTTAAGACATCAATCAAAGCCCATTCTTCTATTCCATATGCATTTGATGAGCCTACTCTTCCTCCCTATATAACTTGTTGTGCCCCAGGAGGTTCCGCTGCAACATATAATATGAATATTTTTAGAGAAGGCAGCCAACTGTTCTATGAAAATTTTATCTATATTGCTTTTACTGGAACATTTCTTGATGATGCAGCTGTATCACCACCACATCCTTTAACAGGTAAAGAGTATGTACTTGATGTTGCATATGGAAATAAAGTAGTTATAAATAAAAGAGAAGCTGGGAAACGTTCTCAGTTATGGAGAATGACCAGTGTAGGCATGCTACAACATGAAGGATCCAGCCCTCCTCGTGATCCTCACAAACCAAATTCTTCAAATAATTCACGGACAATGGTGTTAGATATTGCTGCTTTAGGTCCTCAACCAGGCGAATTCATTCCCCTTACACTGAGAAAGCCAGATGTGAGAAGACAGCATACACAAACTTGGAAGTTCACGTCTGATGGCCGTCTATGCTGTGGTTACCCAAATATGTATGTACAGGCAAAAGATGGCTTCAAAGGATTAAGGAGAGGGAATGAGGTAGTTCTAGGTCCAAGCATGCCTGTTAGTTTTGTTACACTAGAAAATGGCATTCCTATAGAACAAGCTATTTCTCGTCGCAAACTTCGAGGAGGATCTGGGGTTTTAACAGTTAAAGTGTTTCCCGATGGACCAACAAGAGTCTTGCAGATAACTGATATAAGTAAACAACAAAATGTTTCAAGAACCTCTGTTGATACAGACTGGGTAATGGTGGATGAAAATAATCAAAACAAAACTAAAAATGAGGATCTTTCTTATTCTGAATGCAATATAAATCAAAATATTGAGAATACTAGTAATGATATCGAAATACAAATTTGTTTGCAGTTATCTGGAGGTTTGGGATTGTCTTTGATTAATCACTTAACTGAGGAACTTGTTTTTATATGGTTACATAAAATAATGATAGAGTATAGTAAATTATCCTTGATTCATACTTTCTGTGGAAGCATAAAAGATATACAAATTGACAATCAGCTGAGAGAAGCAGAAAAACCAGTGTTGTTGTATGTTACTCAGCCTAGTAAGTCTGATGATCAAAGGCATTTACCAGCCTTGCATTTTACAATACAAAGAATATGTACTCCTGTTATTAATGCTGATATATTCAAGCATTTAATAATCACCGTGAAAAATTTAACTGTATTACTAGAAGAACGACTTCTTTTAAAATTATTGCAATTTGCTGGATTTCATGAATCAGAAAATGAAGCAGAAAGGATGGATGAAAGTGAAAATAATCAAAGTCAGAAAAGTATAACTGAAACTATGGCATATGAGAAAAGGTATTACTTTAGTACTTTAAAGCTTTGCTTACAGCAAATAAAACTAAGTGTTCTTACAAGTAGTTCTTTACCACTTGATTTGATTCAAGTTAAGAAAAAAATGGGGCTCAGATTAATAAGATTTGAAGATGCCACCATTGAACTAGATCCATTCTTGAGAGTTCATCCTTTTGAAACTGCTGAATTTTTAATCGATAGCATTGTAGAACACTACAAAGAGGAACTCAAAAGTCAGGCTGCTAAAATTCTGGGTGCTGTTGACTTTTTAGGTAATCCTTTGGGTTTAATGAATGATGTGTCTGATGGATTTTCAAAACTTATTCATGAAGGAAATGTTGGGGGCCTTTTTAAGAATGTTACTCATGGCTTATCAGATTCTGCTGCCAAACTTTCTGGAAGTTTATCTGATGGTCTAGGTTTAGTGACTATGGATGAAAAACATCAAAAAATTCGAAAACAAATTAGGCAACAAAGTGCATCCACTGGTAATGATCATCTGATGGCAGGACTTAAAGGATTAGGTTTTGGTTTAATAGGTGGTGTGACTAGTGTCTTCACCCAGACATATGAAGGTGCTGTCCAAGAAGGAGTGCAGGTAAGCAATATTTTGGTACATTTTGTGAGTTGCATTAAAATTTAAATTCGAAAAAGTAATTGGTGTCTTTTATTACATGAAATTTTATTCTTAACAAGTTGCTTATACTATTTATTAATGAGGCTAATTTGGTAGATACAAAAATATTCCTTTTATTCACAATGCCAGTTATACTACTGTCAGAGAAAAGGCAACACCATAAAGGAGTAGAAAGAATTTGATGAAAACTAACATCATCCATAGACAGAGAATCCATTTCTAAATATGTGATTTTAATTGTAAGTGTATGGTGCGTTACAAGATTGAATATACAGGGTTACCAGTAAGGAATGGGATTACCTCTTTTTGGCAATACAAATAGCAACTCTTCATGATACAGATTTTTACTCAGTAGTTGGATGTTTCTATTATCTGTAATCTGTTCTATATTTTAGCTTGAGACAGGATGGCCAAATTATGGCCAACTACATCTTACAGAAACTCGATTGAAGAGTGAACTGGAGACCACAATGACCAAGGTAATATTTGGATACTGATATTCACTGTGTGTTGCCATACTATTAAATTGACAACAAAATGCATTTTGCAGACCTCTGAAGTTGGGGCAGTACATTCAGCTCCAGCATTCATCCACATATCAATATGTAGCTGAATATGACTCTTTTATGCAAAGTAGTGGGGACAACTAGATGCTAATGACAACTGAATAATGATACAACAGCAAGAGGCATTATGGCATTTAACAATGAAAGCAGAATTCAATCTCTCATCATGTCACCTCCAGGCTCTCATTTGGCAATTATTGTTAGTGTGGAAGAAATGAAATTTGTTACTGTACCATATGCCATTCATTACATCTAGAGGCTGTTTAAAAACCATTCCAGTTTTTCACATTGGTGGCTGGTCCTAAAGGGCAGCTTTATTACAAGCCACTTCTGGTCAGTTTTCAAGAAATTTTTCTCGGTGATATAGGAGCATCTGCTTTCTCCACATTTTTCAAAATATTGATAATAGTGGAATGTGGGGCTGCCTTTGCATGCCTTTGGATGTGCAAATCTAAGCATTCTGATAGTCATTTAGAACCCATAATGATTCATTGTAACCCATAATGATTCATTCACTTTTTTAATTTATCATCTTCCAATCCTATACACAATTGATGATTTTTGGTGTGTTTTAACTGTAGTATGACAGCATGAAAAATCAGCATTGTTTAAGCCTAAATGAAACTCCTTAACTCATCAGTGGTCCTCCCAAAGTGTTTCTTTAACTTAGCATTTATTCGAAGAAGAAAAGCAGCTAAAAAAAAGGTTGGGGAAGGGAAAATGAAAAAATCCTTACTTATTTAATTTTTCCTTCCCTGTCATATTCATAGATCATATGAGGAGCTGGAAATTCAAATTATTTCCAGAGATTTGGGAGCCTTGCAGTTCGCACAATGTTGTGGCAAATCATCATGGAGTTGCATTTTCTTTAAAATATTCGGCAAATATGGCCTGTTGAAATTAATGGAAAACCAGCTATGTAGCATATATTATGCCTTATTGTTTTAGTTTTACTAAAGAAGGTTATGCATCTTTGGTTAAGCAAATGAAAAATTATTTATTAAGTTTTAGTAAAGTAAATTAAGAAAACTATGATTTTAGTTTTAGTGCTTTCTTTTTTAGTCCAAATGGGCATTAGCCCAAAAGGGCTATTACTCGCAGAATGGCATTTTGCATCGAATCACTTTAAATGCTCGAATTACTTTTCAGGTTTCCACCAGATGTTATCACCATGTATTATATTTAAAGAAACTAAGTAATGAAGAAGCTATATGAATTTATGTATGTTTCTCGCATTGGGAAAAAACATCAGTAACTAGAATCATCAAATTTTGAATAACATAGTCCTCCACTCGAACATGGGCACCTAGAATCCTGAATTGGTTTTATTGTCTATTTCATATTTTGTAAAACTCTAATGAAATTTATATTAACAAACTCAACAATTTCAAAGCAAGCAGTGGCAACACTGTAAGGAATAAAACATTTTTATCTCCAGCACATGAGACTGTCTATCGGAAATTCTAAAGGTATGCTGTTTTTAATATTTTTAGTCCAGTGTTGCGCTAGACCAGATGCTGTTGAAATGTGTATGTGTCTGTAAATGAGAAAAATACCTGTTTTGGCATAATTAAAAATCTGAAAGCTTTCAGATTTATATTTTTAATCATTGCTTTTATTAATTTAGAAGTCAAACAACAAAAATCAGCGTTATATTTAGAAATTTTCACAGGACTAGTTTCGATGGTTTTACCGAACCACCATCCTCAGCTGCAAAAGTGCAAATGGATTTTGCATTTGATCCTGTGAAAATTTGTAAATATCACGCTGATTTTTGTTGTTTGACTTCTAAATTAATATTTGTCCGACGTTTTATTGTATCTTCATTGTTTTTATGTTAGTTGAATGAGAAATGGTTTGTATGTTTAGGTAAATCTTCATAACTGTGCAATCCTTTTTTTTTTTATTATTACATGTAATGAAAATATCCCTTAAATATATATATTTGGCATACAGGTGCAATGGGAAAGACCATCTCATTGTCTAAATTTTTTAGATGGATTGTGGTGGCCACAGTCAGCCTGAATAATTGGACCTTTATTATAAAGTTGTTTTACTGGTATAACTGATGAGTAATTTATTTAAATATCGAAACATATGTGGTATATAGTTCCCAAAACTGTCAGATTTGTCTGTAATTACATAAGGACCAAAATATATATTAAGTAAAACTGGTTAATATCCAAAAGAAAGGATAGCATGAAGTTAGTTACAAAAAAAAAAAAATGCTTACATTCATAGAAATTTTGATCAACAGAAGCACAAAAATGGCATAGTTGTGAAACAAAGTTAAACAGAATTTTCTGTTTTACCAAAAGCCTCCTTCATTGTGTAAATAGAAGCATGTATGGCTGGAATTTGAGAAATCCAAAGTTCAAATTCCAGGAACGGCATTGCTATTTTCCCATTTTCTTTGCTCCAACAAGTATCTTTTTGACTCTACAATTGATGCCAAAATTAAAATATGGTGGATGATAAATCTTCACCATTAGGACTTAGCAGGTGTGTCTCCTCCTTTTTAGTGGGAGTGAAAAACATTAGTGGGGAAGAATGTATGGAATTTTCTCTTTCTCTGCTGTTTGCTTTCATGTTATAATTAGAAGAATATCTGGCTGGTAGTGGAGAGGTTTGAAGTTTGAATTTCATTGAGGGTACTGCTAATTTTTACATTTCTTGTTCTGAAAATAATTAATTGACTCTGCAAAGTAATGTGTAAATATTAAATAAAAAGAAAATTAAACTTGATTTGGGGACAACATTAAAGAAAGTCAAATAAAGATTACTAATAATTAATAAAAATTCTATTAATTCATTTCAACACTCAGTGTCAAAAAATATTTGATTTTTTGTAGTGTGATAAATTCAAGATATTGAGATATACTGAAGAGTTAAGCTCTAATTGTTGCTGTATAATAGAACTTTTATTAAGTGATTATAAATATTTTCATAATAGTGTTTCTTACACATTAATCATAAACACATTCATTATTAATAAAAACTTCATTCATAATGCTTCCATTAACAAACTATCAAAATAAAACTATTATTTACTTTAGCTCAAGCTTTATGAAATTATTTAAAATGCTGTTTCAACATAGTCAAATCTCACTGTAGCTAACCTCAGCTACAAGGAATCCACGAACATAACAAATGAAAGTTTGAGTCCTATCCAATTTCTTATATTCTTAATGTTATTTTATTCTGCTGTAGCAAACCTCCAAATGTATAGAAATTAGATACAAAAAACTTTATATCTTTTTTTTTCCAAGCCAAAACAAAAATATAAAAACACAAAGTATAGTAAAACACAAATAACAGTACTGTTATTCAGAATTTCTGCAATTTTCATTTTGAAAAATTACTTACTCTTAAATTCATCCACGTTTAGACTATTAGGATAACTAAACTTACCCCATCTTGTCCTTATATCTTCACTTCCAGCCTTCTTTGTGTTCTAACCAAAGGCTGTATGAGGCAAGTGTAGCATCCAATTCTTAAAAACCAGGGTACACAACAAGCATACATTTGGAGATCGTATTGTGTCACACATTGAGCCAAAGAACTTAATGATCAATCAAGGCAAAGAATTCAAATCAGTTCTTTGATGTCATTCAAGTTCCCCCCCCCTTCTATTCAGGAGAAAAGAAAGTAATGTGTAGATTCTTATGAGCAATATAGATGATTCTTCATTCAGGAAATGGAATTTTTTTATTCATATTGGTTTGTTTTTATTGTGTAAAGTTATTAATGTATGGTAAAATGGAAAAACAACAAAAAAGAAATTCAGTAATTGCATGTGATTATAATAGTAATAATTAACCATTAATATGATTTTCTTAAATTAGAGTTATTAATTTCCTCTGGGGGTGTGTGATAATGCTAATCACCATTTCAGTGTGACTCATCAATAAATGTTTACACTATTCTGTGAGCCAATTCCACTTTTTTCCCCCTCCGTATCAGATTGAATATAAGGAACCAAACTTTTGTTATCTTGAAGTTTCTTGTAGCGGGGTTCTACTATATAATGTATTAATACATTAAACAGTTGACTCTTGCTGTAATGAATATTCCATTGTGGTTCTTTACCATTGTAATGGCCATCTTATATATGCCGAATCAAAACTAAATTCTTTCAGAATGAAATATCATTATATTTCGGTACTCTTCTGTTATTGGGACTGGATTCAGAAATGTATGTATATTTTGCCTGTAGATATGGATGTATGTGTTCATGTATGGATGTATAAATGTGTATATATATACACACACACACATATATGCAGCATATACAAGCATACACACATGCATTATATCTCTTACCGTGAACCAAGAAAATATCAGTTCAACCTTTCAGGAAATAAAATTCATTGTAATTATGAGAACAAAAACATTTATTTGTTTGCTTAATTGCTAAGACAAATAAATCTTCCTAAAGCATAAGTAACAGTTACACAAACTTTTAACTTAGTGTTATCGTCTGTAAAAAAATTGCATTAATATTAATTATTAAAGTCAATAAAATGTTTTTTATAAAAAGATAAAATAAAAATCAAGAAACTGCACAAGAGTTAATAGGTTTCTATGTCCTCTGGAATTGCAAACTGTTACTTGATCCCTGTTTTATAACTTCAAAGACTCCAGAATGAGATGGAGCCAGAATACAGAAATGGATGAAAATGTTGGAAGAAAAGGAATTTTTGCAAGGAAAACTGCGAAGAAAATGTTGCTAAGGGAAAGGGAAAATTATATCTACATTTTAGTATCTTATAGTTAATCATAAAATACATCAAAATCATACTTATAAAGTTTCTATCAACATTAAGATGATAATTTGCTAAATTAGATATTAATATAGGTGCTAGCATCTGTAAACTTGAGTAGTAGTGTGTTTGAGTGTTACAGGCTTCTTTTATTGCAATGGGATAATGCTTACAAGTACATGAATGTACTGAACAAGTATCCAAAAGCACTGTCTGGTTTTCATAGTAAAGATACAGATTGATTTGAGTTCACATGATAGTGTATTCTTGATATTATTTTTTTTATCAAAAACTTATTTTAATTTTGCAAACATAATTTCATATTTAAGCCAACAAGTGTTTTTTTGCACACGACCATTTTTAAGGTTTGTGAGGAAGTCATTAGTTTTAAAAAAAGTTTTTCTCCTATTGGCAAAATAAAAAATATAATAGTAAGTGTACAGTACATTTATTTATAACACCATTACAAACTACTTGGTTTGCTAATAAAATGTTATTTTAAATATTTTTGTGTTTTTGATATGTGAAATAAAAAAATTTATAAAATATTAATACATGTAATCAAGGTTGAAAGTTTGTACTTTCTATCATTAAAACTGATCACCAATGTTAATTTATCTGTGCTGGATTTTAATGAGATTTCACATATTTCATTTTTGGAAATGTCTTCATAGAGATAAGAACTTCTGCAAAATTCTGATTGTTTTTTTTAATGCAGTCTAGCCCTACTATAATAAACTTGAACCTTCCAAGCATTATGGGTATAAAATTTCACATAGAAGGGGAGAAAATGCATCATCTCATAAAACTGAGTGATGAAACACAAGAAAAACTGATTAGCATTGTCACATCTCTGAAAAGAAGTGAATGAAGTTTCAAAAAATCATACTAAGGGTTAATTATGTACAATTAATGAATTTCTTATTACAGTTTCACCATATGATAATAATTTTGTACAATAAGTTACTTGGGAGGAAAGTCACTGTTTAGGCTTATCATTCCAATTACATATCTCCTTCCAAAATACATACTATTTATAATTATCATTTGTCCAGATAAAAACAGATTGCAACTTCTTTGAATGAACAGTTTCAGCAATCCATGTATCCAAATTGTTTTTTCTGTGTAGAAATTACTGAGTCTTGATTTTCCCACAAGATATATAGAAATTACTGAGTCTTGGTTTTTCCATGATTCGCTATAGATTTGTACAAACTGTATTCTGATAATAATGATTTTGTTTTATTTAATAACAATAATCTTATTTTCAATACAGAATGCTATACTTTTACCACTTGCCATATTCAAATGAATTTTGATGCCAGAAATTTCCTCAGTATAGAGTGAACAGAATTCGAAAAGGAATATAAATAATATTAATATAAATAAATAATATAAAGGAATATGTGAAATTTCACCCTTCTGGGAAATATAAAAAATGAAGATAATTTCATCACTAATCTCTCTGTCCAGTAACCCTAGAAAATGAATTCATTTTCCCTAAAATATATATCGCTGCAAAGCAAAACTACAGTAGTACTTTTATGAATGTTTTATATTTTTTAAAAGATCTAAATGCAACCCTCCCTCCATTTAGATTACAGAACTTCAACAGCGTCTGGTAAGGATAAGACATTTCTATTTTCTAAAAGATAAAACAACCAAAGTTCATAAAAAATATTCACTACTTCCCCTTTCCTTAAAGAGCAAAAATTTCAAAATTTTTATCATATACCATCAGCCTTCAATGAAGTTCCAACAGCTCAGCCAAAGAATTTAAATGAAATCAGATAACACATTCAAGTTTTTGCATTCAGTTATCATGGGCACCATATGGTATCCTAAGATATGCTCATTGTGTGTCCTGGTTTTCCGAGAACTAAGTGTTATACCTGGCTTGCATAGCCTTTGTGTAGAACATGGAGAATAATGAAGATAAGAGAATAGTAATGTAAAAGTGTTATCTGCTATTCTAACATGGATGAAATCCTAATATGATTTGAAGCATTAATAATTTTTATGTTTCAAACTTGTAGTAGTTCAGGAAACAGCTACGAGGAGGAAAAAAGTTTCATTTAAAGATCAAAGTTCAAATTCATCAAAGTTCTTTCGTTATGTCCAAGGGTTTGTGTTAAACCAGATGAAGTTAAAGTGTGTTTGCTTTTTTGTTAGTAAATACACTGAAGATTAATGACTTCCAGTGGAACGCTTTTTCAGAAACTTCTCAATTGCATTATTGAATAGATTTTGAAATACAGACGTTTTTTACTTGCATCAAAATTTGAGAAATGCTATTGAAACTATATATTTCTAAAATACAAGCGAAAGCTCTACTTTACTTTCCAAAATGCTGTGGAATATAACCCCTTTGAGTCTGGGTATTTTTTTTTTCCATGGGTAATTTTACTGTTATTTCCTGGGTATTTTATGTCTTTTGTGTTGTTATTTTTTAATGGAATATATTTTTGCATGTGGTATACATTGTTAGATATTAGAACAAATGCATCAAATTGAAAGTAAAGTTTCAAAAAAAGTCTTTCTTGTCTATCACCAGAAGACATTTTACCGCAGCATTCAGTTATAATGAAAGTACAATAAATAGATATTAAAGATTTTAAAATTTTATTTACGAATTATATAACAAAGTCTGTTTCACAATTCAGAAAAAGCTCAGCTGATTAGATATACTTATAAAGACTGGTTGCTACTTAAATTTCATGTTATCGGATGTGCATTCTTATACATATTCATCAGCAGTAGGGAGCACCGAGCTGAAACTATCATAACCAGTAATGTGCTGCATTAACAGCAGTAAAGGTGAACACCATTTTAAATGTTTAACTACAATAAAAAATTTGGTTTAAATGAAAACAAAATTTGATCTTCTACCTAGTAATTTTTATTTCACAAATATTAAATTGTATTTAGAAATTTGAGACTACATTAGTATAATTTTGCTATTTTAATTTCTTGTTCCTTTTTCTCTAGGGATTCTTTTCAGGTCTTGGCAAAGGTATAGTTGGAACTGTAGCAAAACCTGCAGTTGGATTTTTGGATTTTGCATCAGGCGCAGCAAGTGCAGTAAGAGACACTAGCAAAGGGAGTACATATACAGCGTTGACACGAACCAGGCCTCCACGTAATTGTGTTGGGCCTGGAGGTTTACTTCCAAGATATTCATTCCAGGAAGCACTGGGTCAAGATTTTCTATACAATCTTAACAATAGAGACTATAGTGAGCTGTAAGTGTATAAGATTTCATGTTTTTCATTTTCTGTGCTTTTAATATTTTTTATGTCACATGTTATGCAGATTTTTAAAATTGTTTTTCACCTAAAACTGAGTATTTTGGGGGCTCGTTTCATTTTCTTATCAAATGTTAAATTTTGACAAAAGTGTGTATAATAATTGTTTTAGATTCAGCTACTTCAATTAGGTATTCTATTGTCTGTGAAAGTAAAATGACACTGTAATTCAGATAGTAAAGTAGATAGTATTGGTTCTAATGTGTTGTAAACCTGTGCTGTGTACCAGATTTTCAGATAGGTACAAAAATGGTATAACTGTATCAAATTTTCACATGATACAAAAACAATTACATAATTCTTACAAATAATAATAACTATCAAAAGTACACTAAAGCTGCTGCATTCAGTCACATATAAACACTCACAGTTGCTAACAAAATCAAAATAGCTTAAAAATTCCTTTTAGTTTGTGGGATTGCCACCTAGTCATAAATTAAGCCTTGAATATTCACTGTTTTTACACTGTTCATATTGCTTTGTGTGATTTCACGAGGTAGCTCATATTCCAATCTACTTTGCATTGGCTGTGCTGTGCAGTAAATGAGAAACATATTAAATGCAGAACTGATGCTGCCTTCAGTCTTTTAAACCTTTGGCTGAAAAGGGAAGCTTTCCCTTTATTTAAAAATTTTCAATTTCAGCACATTTGGGCATATAATGATCCTTATCTGTAACAGCTGCTAATTCATCTCCAACAAATGACACTTGAAATGCACAAAATGAATTATAAATTTCAACACCAAGAACATTTGAGGGTATTTTTTCTTTAAACTAATTTTTGTTCTAAAGATGGTTTGTTGATAGGTTCTTGATGTACAAAACCTATCAGTTATATGCAACTTACAGGCCCACCAGCGGCTGAGTGGTAAAGACGCTGAACATTGGTAGTTCGGTCCGAGGTTTGAATCCCGCGAACAGGCTGGCTGCATGGGCCTTTTCGTGGTTTTCCCCATGTGTAACGTGTATATGAGCCAGTTTCCCTTAGAAAGTCCTCCATGAAGGCATCCCTCCCCTTAGGCAGATAGCCCTCGTGTGCTTTGCCATAATTGAATAACCTAACCTAACCTATATGCAACTTACCAGTGATAAAATGTTTCTTTGAGAAACTAGTTGAAACCTTGAATTTATGTTGCTGTTTCTTTAAGATACAAAACAAAATGTGTAGAAGATACTTATTTGGAGTGTAAAGAATGAAGTCTGAACTTAGAATATACCATTGTACGTTCAAATAAGGGATGCTGTTTGCTTCAAAAATTTTCTTTTAATTTGTTTGGCTTACTTGAAATATTTCCAACTGAAATAAACCAGAACATAAAACATTACAGAGAAATTTCTTATCAATGTGAACATATCTGAAAGTAGGAAAATAACATAATTAGTATACAGTGGTAACTGTATATGCCCACTTTGAAATATGCCCTGTTGGTCACGAAAATTTTTATTTGAAATATGATTCGAGTTGATTAATTTATGATTGCATGCACTACACTTGTTTGCCTCTTTTGAGACAATGCTGTGAGTTTCCATGAACACCAGTATGTCTGTTGCTACTATTCAGTAAATATGCATGTCTGTTGCTACTATTCAGTAAACAACCTGTGCTATAACTCTGAATTTTTAAGTGATTTTGTGTTTTTTCGCATCTATTTTTCGTAACTTCATTAACAATGAGTTTTAGGAAAGTTTTGCTGAGCAGAGTTAAACAATGAAGAAAATTGTTAGGATCACCATGAAGATGAAACAAGAAATTGCTGAAAAGTATGAAGATGGCATGCATACCTTGGACTTGGCTAAAACTGAGTACGATGGTGTCTCCAGTTATGGAAAAGAAAGAAGCTGTTAAATTGGCTTATGTTAAAAAAGGGTGAAATCGATTACCAGACAAAGATTGAAGACTTTGAGCATCTTGAAAGTTACTTTTCATTTGGCTAGCAGAAAAAGATTTATGTACAGTATCACATGCTGTGCTTCATTTATGTGTAGTGTGTATATTTCACTGACTAAATTCGTATTTTAGTATTAAACAGTTTTATAATAATAACGATAGAATTTTTTATAAGAACATTTGAATAATTTTCCCTTTATTTCTTATTGGGAAAAGTTCATTTGGTATATGTCCAAGGATCTGGAACAAATTACTGACACATATTAAGGTACCACTGTACTTGACAAAAGATTGATGATGTGATAGAAATTAATGTAGAATATATTGTACTAATTAATTGGTATTAAAGTTTTCTGTGGTATTTTTATTTATTTATTTTTCAGAATATTTAATGTATTTAATATGTTATTAATAATTTAATATTTCCTTGGATATAAGATAGAACTTTTAAAATATACAGTGGTTACCATTTAAACCTTAATCAAGTACTCCCTTTCCTTTTTTATTTTGCCCAATAGTAGTTGTATAAGTTAGTCATTATAATTTATTTGATTGTAGAAATAACTACTTTAACTTATTGAAAGACTTAAACTGAGAAATATTTGAAATTGAAGTTTAGTTTTATTCCTTTGAGAATATTCATTTACTATACTTGATAATATGCATTGTGATCCATTTCAGTCCCTACCTAAATGTACAATTTAAACTGATTTTTGCATAATTGAATAACAAACATGCAAACAACATTTTATACATTAGCAAGTTTTTACAATTTATTATGTTTCCCAAACAATCGTAAGCCTGTTTCATAATTTTATTGCTAAAACTTGTATATTTTTGTTTATAGAGTTATATAAAGTATGTTATATGATTAAATATACAGTACAAAGTCTGAACATTCAATATCTAGATCACCAGCAAAATTTTTTTTTTTAGAAATTTTTTTTTGCAAAAATGGGAAAAGATTTGAATATTAGTAACTGAATACCAAACAGCCTGGTTACTTTTTATGTTAATATTACAGACTTCAGTCAACTGAACTGGAAGTTACTGAGTGTTACGATGAGATATTGATCAGAAAATTTTTTCCATATTAAAAAAAAAGTAAATGATATTCATAGACCAAAAGATAACATTTAGTACTGTTTGAATTAAGAATAACTGATTTGTTATTTAGGTAAATGTTAAGTATGTATGGGAATTGATTTATTTGGGACTCAGATATGACTTAAGCATATGCAGGAAATATACTTGAAACTAATATCAGGCTAACTATACCTGAAACTAACTTCAGGCTGATCTGCAGCATGCGACAGAAGCAAGACAAAATTTAGCTGAACATGTCTTTAGTTGCCAGTGTCATGAGACATCACCAACACTATACAGTGGATGTTAGCTGTGTATTATGCTGTGATAAAATGAGACACTAATCAAAATCTGAAGTCAGGTTCTATATGCAGAAAATATCACTACTGATAGTGAAGAGAGTGATAATGAGGTTGATGAGGACAAAAAATTTTGATTGACAATTTAGTAGGAATTCTTGATTTGGCAATAACAGGGCTTCAACAATGGAATTTTGAATAAAAAATTATGTGAAGTAACTTACATTGAAAGAAATATATAATAAAGCCAATAAATAAATATTGAGTTTTATATATATATATATATATATATTATAAATTG
>KK120441.1:351247-401512 GCA_000611955.2 Stegodyphus mimosarum
GATCTGTGGGACCATCTCGATCGAGTTGTTCGCGCCATGGATCCTCAACCGCGTAATCTAGCGCAGCTGGCCACGGCATTAGAGTCGGCATGGCTCAACATCCCAGAGAACACCTTCAGGGACCTATGTGACTCTCTTCCTGCACGTCTCGCAGCAGTCCGCTCTGCGAAAGGTGGTTATTCTGGCTTTTGACAGATGGTCACATTAATGTGACTGGACTGTGTATAAGTTATTTTTACAGCTACTTTGGAATCTTATTAAATTTTTTAATTTAATTTCAAACTGCAGTCAACTGAGTGACTGTATATAGCTGTGTGTAGAAGCTATTTCAAAAGCAAATATCATATCTTCTTCCCTACAATCTGCTTTTATTATAAACTGGATGATAATGCACAGTTGTTATTTTTATAATAAATCTGATTTTTAATGCTGTCGTGTTGCTAAAACATCCATATATCCAATTTTAAAAATGCTTTCACAGATAGTATACTTTGCATATTGCAAAATGATATTTTCTGCTAACCATTCATAATCTGTATATAATATTCACTCTTAATTTGATACTTTTTTTTTATTAAATAGTTATACACATGCTTTTTTGTTCATCACATCTCATTTTATTAAGTGCTGTTGTACCCATAAATAAATTATGGAACTGACAAGCAAAAAGACCAAGTAATTATCTGTCAAAAATCAGGGAAAATATTTTATTATAAAAATATTATTACTTTGTCTTTTTTCTTGTTGGTTCCATAATTTATTTAAGGGGATAACAACACTTAATAAAATTAGAAGTGACAAGCAAAAAAAGTATGTGAATAACGAATGATTTAATAAAAAAACTACCAAATTAACAAATAAAAATTAATATTATAATATAGTCAGGAACATAAATGAATAAAATTAAACATAAGTATAATTTAGAATGATTGAAACAAATGCAAACAAAGCATATTCTACATGGAGACAGAGAGGGGAGATGAAGTGATTGTTAGGCAGCATTACAAGCTGCAAGGTAAAGCTGATTTCGCTTTTAGCCAATCAGAATGCTTTCTGGCATTTGAAGATCATGATGTCAAGTGGCAGAGAAAGCAAAACTAATGGAGGGAAAAGAAAAAAAGGACTTTTTCTTTGGGTTGCTATTTCAGGAGTGGAACATGTTCTATCCCAGGAACTCTTATTGAGGGAAAATGGCAAACAGCTCTCTTATTGGCTGTGAAGAGTTAGTGGATTCAGACTAAATCCCTGGGTGTGAAATTCAACACTCAGTAGTTCAGACTAAAGCACCAAATATCATCATTCACTGCAAGATATTTTGAATTTTGAAATAACAATATATTTGGTATTTTTTCCCCCTAAACTTTCTAAGGGCGGGGAAGCTGATTAAAGGACTGCTTTGCAAAAAAGTATGGCTGGCAACCTTATCTTTGATTTTTGTGAAGGCTCTGGTTTAGAACATGGACATAATTTTTACAATCACTGCACTGTTGCTGGTCTAGCCTAGACAATCTGTACTGATCTCATCATCAGACGTATACAAAAACCATTGTTAGCCTTGCTGTACCTCCATTCAGTGATGTACCTGGGATAGACTTTATATTGGCTGTCTTTACCTAGGATTCTGAGAAATAAAATGACCTACTTGTCTTATATTAAAATTGCAAATTAATTAAGTTTATCTTCTTTATCAAATTCCTGCATTATTACTTTTGGGGAAGTCCAGATTTTCACTTATTTATAAGTTGCATTTTATTTGAGATGCTTCACTGTATTTGCAAATGCATATATTTCCATTCACTACTATTTGTCATATTTTTGTTATTTTGTTTATATATACATAAATTTTAGTGTTGAAATATATATTTAATAACAATTATAATATATAATTTATATCGTATAAGTTTATACACTCATTGCCATAAAAATTTGGGCACCAATAAAGAGTTGTCGGAATGAAACAAAATTTTACATATGTAAGCACTACTTTGATATAAGTAAGTGATTAAAAAATGAAAGAAAAAAGGATCATTTATTGCAGAAAAAAGTACACATGAACTGTGGACTACCTCTAGTGTGAATGCTCGATGCGATACGAGTGGGCATTGAGGCGTACAAGTTCCTTATGGTGTCCTGATACATCCCGTTCCACAGTTGCTGTAAACGCGCCTCGGTTCGGTCAGTATTGTAGGCTGTCTAACTTGCCATCCCAAATGATCTCAGATATGTTCGATTGGTGACAAATCTGGGGATTGAGCAGGCCAAGTAAGGATGTTAATAGGGCAGAGGCAGTCTTGTGAGATCCATGCTGTGTGTGGCCGAGCATTGTCTTGTTGAAAATAGGCTTCTGGGAGCCCTGCCATGAGTGGCAACACATGTGGCTGAAGGATGTCATGGATGTACCATTGGCCTGTCATTGTGCCATTGATCAATATTAGGGGTGACCTTGTATCATAAGCAATGGTACCCCATACCATCACACCAACTGTGAGAACGGTGTGTTGCTGTAAAGCAAAGGCAGGTTTGAGGCATTCACTACTAAGGCCTCCACACATGAACACAATTGTCATGACTGGTCAAATTGAATCTAAGATTCGTCACTGGTTCCATTCCCTTAAAGTCCAATTGTGTCATGCATGACACCACTCCAAACGGAGGCGTCGGTGTCAGTGGCAGCACACATAATGGGCGCCGCAATACCAGATGTCCTTCAACCAAGGTGCCTTGCGATGGTTCGGGAAGACACAGGGGCCCGTAATGAAGCTACTGCCTGTGTCTGGATAGTGGCCAATGAGGTAGTTGTCTCTATGCATGTGTGTCGTATGATGTGACAGTCTTCTTGACTGGTCTCTCGAGAACGTCCTGAACCTGGTCGCCGTGTAAATGAGATTTCTGCTGTCCACTGGTTCCGACACCTCCTCACAGTAAAATCAGAACGACCTACCTGATGAGCTACTCTCTGAGCTTCCATCATCCCGATGATTCTTCCGCTCTCGAACTCTGACAGCTGTTGATATTGGCTTCGATATCAACATAACGACATGTCTATCTCAGCATTTCCTTAGCAAAGCTTAAGTACACTCAAACAAGCTCTGCTTACCTGTTTTATACTCCAAGAAGAATGAGAACACCCTCTAGTGGCATTAAGCAGTGTGCAATCACACTGCATTTCTAATCATTTGCATATCTACCCGACATGTGCCTTCATGCCAAGTTTCGTTGCGATCCTACAATTATTTCTTGGCGCGCAAATTTTTATGGCAATGAGTGTTTTATTAATGTTTTATATAATTAGTTTTTAATATGAATTTTATTTACAGATTTATAGCAAAGGAGCAAATAAGATCTGGTTCAGAAGATCTGCATGCACTTATTTCGAGTGAACAAATATATTTCCTCAGTAGTGGTTCTCCTTCATCAAGTAATGTGGTGCTGACTGTTCCTTTCTCAGATTTATTCAGATGTAGTTACGTATGCTCCGGTGCTGGAGTTATTGGAGAAATAAGACACTATTTACAGCTTACTATGAAAGCAGACACCTCTGCTGGTTCCGTCACTGTTCCTAATGATTTAACAAGCAGAAGACATTACAGGAGTATGTCAGTTGAACCTCTTTGCAAAAAACCTCAAGTACGTTGTGATTCAGAGGAAGTTGCACGAAAGGTATGATTTTAATATTATAACAGAATGTTCATACTTTATAGAACTAACTACAACTGTAAAAAATTACATGGCATCATGAAAATATGATTTATTATATTGTAACTTAAGAAATATTATACAATTGCTGACATAAAATTTAATGAAAGTTAGTAATTATTACAGGGTTGCCACGCTACCTGGAAAACCAGAAAAAGTGAAGGAATTCGAAAATTGATCAAAACATTCAGGGAAAAGTCAGGGAATTTAAATATTTTTGTCAAAGCCTGAAAAAGTCAGGGAATTTCATACCGCAGTCCCCCCCCCCCAAAAGCAAGTTTTGCACCAACGTTGGAAGCAATCACTTTCTTGGCACAGAGCCAATTTCCGCAGCTCCAATCAGATTGTCTTTCAGAAGGCAAAGCAATTTTTGTGCATGTGTAGTTCATGTTGAACTAAAGAAAATATGTATTCTTGTATAAAACAAAATTGGTTTAATCCTAGTATATGGTAGTGTGGAGGTTAAGGCCAGTTTACACTTCTCTGAGTGACTCGTAGCGAGCCGCTCGGTATGACTTCCCAGATAATGTAAATGCCTACTTTGACTGAGTAGAAACATAGGGGAGATGAGTCAGTGAGTCCGTTTCTACTTTGAACCGGTTGAAAATCTATCGGGGCAGTAAATCTGAGTAGACGCCGTGCCCAGGTTTTTCATCATATCGAAAATGCCAAGCTGGAGCAATATTCCAACTGTGGCATTTTTTAATGCATATGCATCTTGTGAAGTGTTATAGGATACTTCACTACCTGAATATTATGACCATTGTTTACTAATACCTAAATATAACTACTGATCAGAATGAATTTAGGTTTTTGATATTGTAGAAAAATCATAGATGAAAATTAAATGAGGGTATCGGATTTAAAATATTTATTTTAAACATATTTATTTCTGGATTTTCTTTAATAAAAAAACAGTTACATTATATGTTATTCAACTACCCAATAAAATACAGTTTTCATTTAAAAAAAAATAAGTGAAAGGGCAAACATTTATTTTATTTTGTTTATATAAATTTCGAAAAGCGAGTTTCTACTTATTTGCCAGTTACACCCAATAAAATCTAATCTAAAACTTTGAAATTTTGTATTATAGACTTTCCTTTTTATTTGAACCACAAATTAGATTTTATTTAAAAGCGATCAGTCGGAAGTATTGAAATAAAAATCATCGACAGAAGATATATGAAGCATTATTAACATGTTAAAGTCCGAGGGTGTTGGAAAGTTCAAGCAAAAGATTAATAATTTTCGCTCAACCTGATACACAGAAAATGGCCTCAAACACTTCTGGAATAAATATGCTGATTGTGCATTTTGGCACTCAAAATAAATATTGCAGAGAATTGTAAGAGTTACCCGTCCCCAGAAACCGAAGCACTATTTGCATTTTAATTTTGCTGGCAGAGTATCTCGAAAGAACCTTTTCATTTGAATAAGTGGAGTGACCATTTCAAATTATCCTTCTTTCATTCTGGTGAACTATTTGTAACTTTGGATATCTTCGCTTCGAAGTTCATTTAAAAGTTGATTTAATGCTCCCAATTCATCATAGCGAGCTACACAGTTACGTTTTGATTTCCTTTTCTTCTTTCCCCCCCTCCTAAAACAGAAACTAATTCGTTGGAAGCTGCTTTGCAAACTTCAAGCAACAACAGGTTAAACATCGGTATCCATTTTGCAAACAAACAGAGGTGAGCCGTCAGTCCGCTCTGATTGGTGTAAACAATCTTTCCAAGTACAGGTCCGTTTACTCGGTTCGAGACGCTCGCTGAAAGTCACTCGGAGAAGTGTAAACTGGCCTTTAGAATAGCCTCCATGCATCCTATTCTGACCTCCATATATGCTACACACAAGATTTGGCAACATTATGATGAACAGTAAACGGGTCATTTTGGTGTTGGTGGTAGTTTTCAAAATCGTGCCATGGTCGTAGCGTATACTAGGATTTTACCACAAAATCCTTTAAACATTTTTTCCCCTTTTTAATAAATGCTTCATTTGTCATTTTGCATTAAAATTAAAAAAAAAAAAAAAAAATAATCAGTCATCTAGGCTAACCATTTAATATAACTATATTCGCCAAAAGATGGTTGATTATTGTAATTCAATTTTTAATTATTTTAATGTTATTCATATCATTTAATGTTGCTTCTTCCGTTGAAATTTATTTACAATTAGTAAATCATACTTTCATATTTCAGGAAATATTCTCTGGTATACAGAGGCTGTTCGCACATTTTTTAGACGATTTTGGTAAGCGGTAATAAAAACTCGTTTGCTGCAAAAGAAGTAATTGCAATTGTACTATGTTTTTAAAAGTCAAAATTATCGTCTGTGGCTTGAAAGTTTTGTTTTTATTCAAAATGGCTAATTTAACAAAGCAGTGGTTCGTAGGCTACATTTACGCTCTTTCCGAAGAGAAATATGCATACTCCGTTATCCAAAAACGATGTGAGAGTCATGGTTTTGTGATATCTAAAGCATCGATAGGGTAATACCATCAACAAGAAAGGAAAAAAAGTCAAATTAGAGCCTCAAGTGGGACAAAAATTCCAAACAAGTATCCAAGGAAAAAACGGACATCTTCGACTATTGCAAAGGTACGTTAGTTAATGTTAAAAGAAAATCCCTTTAGTCAAAGGACAGTTGCAAAATCATTAAAATGCTCGGTGTCCACTGTAAAGAAAATGATAAACGTTGATTTAAATCTTAAGAAAGCGAAAAAACGCGATGTGCATTGTCTTCTTCCAAAGCATATCGCTCAACACAGGACATGCTGCAGAATTCTATATGTGAAACACTTATCCAAAGAAAAATGGAAAACAATTGTCACAATAGATGAAGTGTGGGTGTATTTAAATGTAACAAAAAAAGAGCCATTTATTATCATAAAAGGGGAGAAAAAAATTTAAGTGCATGGTTCAAAGAATCGAAAGAAATTTTTTCTAAAGGATTCATGATTGTTGCTGGTTTTTCTTATAATGGCAAGTTAAAAATAAAGACAGTGCAAAACAATGTCATCAAGATTAACTCTAAATACTATCAGGAACATATTTTATCGCCCATTTTTCTGAATGAAATACCATCGCTTTACCCCCAGTGCCATCCATCTGCGAGACTCCATCGGGACAAAGCTAGCAGTCACACATCAAAATCCACTGTAAATTTCCTAAAAGAAATGGAACAAAAACTGGTATCAAGGCCATACCCTTCACTGATATCCCTACTAAATTTCCCGATCTGTCACCTATGGATTTTTGTGCTTTCGGCCTTTAGAAAGTGCATTATCCAAACGTTGTCCCAAAAGCCTAACAGGACTCTGGAAAGCTGTTCGGGAGGAATGGGATAGAATACCGCTTCTGACACTTCAAAAGGCATTATTATCCTGGAAACTGCGGTGTCGAAAGATAGTTCAGAATAAAGGATGTCAAATAGAACATTTAAAACACAAGAATTTTATGTAATTTAGTTTTGTGAATACAATATACATCGTCTAAAAAATATGCGAACAGCCTCTGTAATCCTAAAACTAATTCTAGCTGAATGATGACATCACGAAATTTAATGCACATATTTTTTGCCTATATATGCAGCTAAATAAATATAAAATACCTGAATTTATTCAAAAATACCATTAAATAGATTTCTCTCTTTCATTTAGCTGCAAAAAAAGACATTTTTTAATCCACATTGGGAAGATTCTAATCTGAATCTTCAGTAGAGAACTCCTATTATAGTTATAATAGCAATGCTTTGGGGATTATGTATTATATATATATGTCTTATGTAATTGGCAAATTTTTGTGTTTTCAAATCATACCATAATTAATTTACATATTAGCACAGCCAAAGTGCATTACGTGTATAGACTGGAATTTTCTTAAAACATACCTGGAAAAGTCAGGTAATTTCATTCTCCTATTTGAGTTGCAACCCTGTTATTATATTGGTTTTATAGAGTTCAAATGTGTGCAATGCATTTTCCAGGTTGCCATGCAGATAAATTATGCAAAAAGTCTTCATGAAGAAAGGACCTACATGGTTATCAGCGATGAAGAAAGTGAGGATGAAAAAGAATAATAATGAGAAGAAAATGTTTGCAATAAACATTGAGAAAAAAAAGATATTTAACTTTCAGAGTTTTATTTATATGTTCGTAGAATATCCAGATCAATTAAAAAAAATATAGTTTTTGTAAGATGTGTATAGAATTAATACAAAGATGAAAGACTATTAGCATTAGTAATTTAATAAAAAATATTTTGTTATTTCGAATTCTCTTTCAGCCACCCTTTTCATTATTGCTGTATAATTTTAGTTTCCTTGGTTACACGTCTCATTTAATACTTTGAATTGTTCTACTGTTTCTGAACTTATATGAAATACTGATACTTTTTTATGTAAATACTGTACTAATACCAAAGAAATTATTTTAGAAATTGTGTACAAATTTTGTTAATATTGCATAGAATGTGTTCTACTTAAATTTGCTTTTTTTATGTAACGAAATTTCAAATAAATTATTTTTTGTTATTTAAAACTCATTTCTTTTTGCAGTTCAATTATAAAATAAAAAAAATAAAAAATCTGAAAGGATTTAAGATTTTAGATTACGTCCAAAGGGATCTTGCTTAATAATATAATAACTTGCCGAATGAAACAAACATTAAACTAAACCCAATACGAACACAAAAACCAACCCAATATAATTCCAATAGTCAACCCAATACAATTCCATTAATCCATCCAGTACAGACCCAATAACCAACACAGTACAATTCCAAAAATTCTAATAGCCAACCCAATGCAACTTCAATTACCAACAAAGAAACATAAGCACTAAATTGAAAAGTGAATCGGACATTTTTGTGAAACGACGCAAAACGCCC
Source organism: Stegodyphus mimosarum (assembly GCA_000611955.2). Classification (NCBI taxonomy): domain Eukaryota; kingdom Metazoa; phylum Arthropoda; class Arachnida; order Araneae; family Eresidae; genus Stegodyphus; species Stegodyphus mimosarum. The sequence goes on from KK120441.1 coordinate 359,836, forward strand.
AAACAAAAGTAATAGTCCTTCGGGACTACATCCCTTTGGACTAACAATGGTAACATATTTAGTACAAAAGTTAAGTTGTAATTTTTAAGATAATGCAGTATGTATTCAAGAAAAACAAATATGTACCATTATTATCTATAAATAGGGTAGTAATTTTATTGCGGGAAAAAGGCAAAATTTGTGGAATAAATCATAATATTTAATAAAATATTTGACTTGTATTTATTCTAATAATTTTGAAAAAAACTTTTATATCTGCCAAAGTTTCATTTTAGCATTCAAAGTAGTAGTAGTTTTAATAATAAAAACTTGCATTGAAGCAGTAACAGAAGTAAGTAGTACATAACTACATATGCATTTTCATACCTGCTAACTCTCCAGGTTTTACCAGGAGATTACTGCTGTTTCATCACATCTCCCAGTAGATCACTGAATTTCCCAATTTTTTAATCTTTACTAAGGAAAATATTTCCCAGAATAAATGAAATTTAATTGGACAAATTCCATTTCCCCATCTCGAATGATTTCCCGAAAAATTCTTCTTATATTTCATTGATCTACATTTTATGAAAGTTCACTTGATCCAAGTTGCCTTAATCTGTTGTAGACATTTGTAGCTTTTTATACGAAGATTCAAGCAATTTTTAATTGGGCTGCTCCTTCCTGAAAGTTACACTGGTTATCATAAATTAAGGAAAAATCACGATTACTGAAAAAGTTACATGCAGAATTTTATGAAACTTACATATACAACACATAATAAGTTATCAAATAACATAAAAAGAAATTACCAGACAGTTATGATAGTATAGACATTAGCACATGTATAAAATGAAGAAATCGAAGGTGTCAGTTTGCTATAGGAAAAGTACCTTCAATATTGGAATATGATCGCCTCTAGAAGCAATACAGCGATGTATGATGCTGTCAATTATGCAGTTTGTTGGTTCCATAGGAAGTGAGAGCATTGCTCTTGCAAAGCAGTTGCAAGCATAGCAAGAGTCTGAAGAAGAGAATTGAGAGCAGCGTCATAGCAGTTGGCCATCCTTGGCTGAACCTCCTGGATGCCAAATCTGTGGTTTGAAATTACCTCCAAAATCTATGAACCACAGGACTCACATTTAGCCATTTGGCCACTCTCTAGTCTCCTAATGGCTCTCCATTGTAGTTCTGGAGGCAAATGATACCTGGAGGTCATCGTTACGAATTGGTTGTCTCAGATTTCTGCTGTCATTAATTATCATAGTGAAATATGTAGGCTCGCTCTCAAACATGGATAACATTATTCCTCGCAGATAACATATTCCGAGTGCAGTGCCACTAATTTTTATTTGCAGTTTTACTCAGCTATTCTTCCTTGGCAACATATTCATATTTTAAACGGTTTGGTTCATTTTTGAGGGAGTTATCACTATTTTTGTGATTTTCTCTTTATTTATGATAACCAGTGTACATTGTGATTTATCAGGTTAGAATTTATGGAAATTATTTGGATCCTAGTACCTATTTTAATGATAACACTTTGTACAACAAAATTGAACTGTTAGATTAAAAAAAATTAGCAAATATATCGGCATTTATTTATCGTAGAATCTTAGAAGTTCATCATCAATTTTGCTATCATATATGCTGTTATTTTTACTTTGGTTGTCACTGTTGTAATACACAGTATCAGCTTTACTTCCATCTAGGGCATTGCTAATTTCACACTTTTTAAAAAACTTTATGACAATCTTACTTAACTTTCGCCCAGGACTTCCCATCCACTCACAAAGACTAAAAATTGATGACTGTTTTATTCTTCCTCTCAGTATGACATCATGAGTTGGTGTCTTAATCCATTTTTCATGCATAAATCCCTTGAATAGTTTATTAACTGAAACATCCAGAAGGTGCAATTCAGAAGTAAATCCACCAAGAATCACAGCAAGATGCATCTTCATTTCAGTAGGAAGGATTTGTGTTGATAATGTTATGTGGCTCTTAATTGATCACATACACTAATAAAGATGATTTATTCAGAAGTCCATTAGGATGTAACCACAGCTTCATACCCTCTCCATCTATCCTTTGGATGAGCATGAATACTCTAAATTCCGTGTGGAATTGTACATTTAGGCAGCATTTTTCATTTAAAGATTTAAACAGACTTTTGAACCTTCAGCAAATCATGCAAGAACAGCAGTAAAGGTCTTCTTACTAGAAGTCTTTATTATTATTGCCTTAGTAACTTCCACCGTCCACTGTTCTATTTGTTGGCATACCTAACATCAAAGGTACATCATCCTATTTCCAATCTCAAAACACAATTTTTTCCTCGAGTTAATGGCATATTTATGGAATTCTGTAATCTTTCCTTCATAATCAAGTGGCAGTTTTTGCACTATTGTAGTTCTAGTATACATGAACAAACCATTTTTTTTTTCATGAATCTCTCGCACTATGACGTTGTTTTAGAAAAATCAGCAATAGACATTTCTATTTGCTAATTTTCGGGCATGGAAATAAAATACATTTGGAACATCTGGCATGAAATTAAAAAGAAACCTAAACGAATGAATCACAATGCTACTACAACAAGTTAGCCTTTTATTAAACAGAGAAGAATAGTCAAAATGAGTGCTAGCCATTATTCTAGGTTTATAGTTATATATAAAAAAAATAATCAATTAAAATAGCCCAAATAAATTACTTTGTCATTTTGGTTATATATTTAGGAAAAGTAAAAAAATGTCAAAACATTTAAAAAGAAAATTAACTATTTAATTCCATTTGCAGTTAAAATGACTGCTTCTTTAATTCTAGTGTTAAATGATGCAAATTTTGAAATTTTAGAAAAAATCAGTTTTTGTACAAACTACAAAATCTGAATTTTTATAGAATCCCCATACTTCAATTAATGAAAATTTTATGCTTATCAATAAAAGTAAAACATAAAAAGTTTGACTCCCATTCAACAAAAGTTGAATGAGACATTTAATTTCAAAATTTATCATTTCTGACGTCAACTTCCCTTTGGGTGCTGTTGATAAATTATAATAATTTGAAGTTTTTTCCCTTAAATGCCCTTCAGTGATATTTTTTTGTGTTCTTTAGTGCTTGACAATCTTTAATTTATAATTTTGCTACAACTGGTATGCTGAAAAACTCTTATATAAATTTTTAAGTTTTCAAATACTAAATCTAGGTTATTAATATTCTCACGAAGTTTTATTGTAGAATCTCAATCACTAATACACATGTGAAAAATTAAGAGAATTTGCAAATTATGTCTGTTTTATGAAAATTATTGAACCAAAGAATATAAATGCAAATATTCTGAGTTGAATATGTAAGTGTACACATGCATATCAGCAGAGTTGATTGTGGAGGGGATGGGAACACACAAGGTATTTTCAGTTATTTGTGTGCTCGTACTCCTTTCCTTCACAACACTCATCATGTTTTTTGCATGACATGGATACATTTTATGAGTTATCACATAAAGTGAATAGCCATAAACGTAGGCGTTACAGAATGAGATGAAGAACTGTTGGTAAATTGAAGGCAGGCTGGCTACAGAGTTCAGTGTAATGCCCAATGCCATCTGAAATTTTTTAAAAACAGTTTCAGGACACAGGATCTATATTGAGAAGACCTGGATAAGGTTAACCAAGATCTGGAATGAGGATTGTCATTTGGCACTCTCAGTGTGGCGACACAGGACTACTACAGATTCACAGCTCTCACGTGAGCTACATGCTGCCAGTGGCAACAGTGACTGTATGTCAAAAGACCTGCTGTTTGCATCTCGCCCACTGCAGTACACAACAAAGCATGTTTAGCATAGTCAATATTCAGTATGAACATAATTCTTGGAATACTTGTGTATGGAGTGATCTTGGAACAGGATACCATCACTTCTTCATCAGGGAAAAGGGTCATGGTGTTGGTGATGTAATGGCCTGGGCAGGCATTGTGTTAGACGGCTGGCATGTGTTCGAGAAAAGACTTTGAGCTTCTCGACTCTTATGAGGTACAAAGAGATCATTGAGCCCTATTTTTGACTTTTCAGGGGCGCAGTTGATCCTGGGTTCCTGTTAATAGATGACAATGTTCATCCACACAGGGCTCAGCTGATCGACGTTAACCTGGAAGGTGAAGATATTTGCCTCATGCCACCTACATCCCTGTTTTTAACATCATAGAGCATGACAGGATGCTCTTGTTAAGGGAATTTCATCTTGTTGTCACCCTAATAGAACCATCCCTGAGTTGAAAAACTGCCTTGCTGCTGGAGTGGGATTGACTACCAAAGGGACTCTTTAACTAGCTATTGTCCAGTGTGCAGTCGTATTGCATGACCTGACTGTGAGAGGGACCATATCCCCTATTAGATTCATTTTCAATTCACTATCACAATATGGGTTTCAGACATACCTGCACTATGAGTTTTACTGATAATCATGGGTACATAAAATGACTTTTGAATGGTACATCTCTTTCTCTATTATAAATGTATATCCATACATTTATAATAGAGAATTCTTTAAAATCTGTACTTCTGAACTTCATTAAAATCTGTCTGTTAGTTTTTAAGAAATTCGATTTATGCAAATAATGTTATAAGGTATTTTGTGTACAGCCCCTGAACATGAATGTTCAATATAAAAATTTAATATCCTTGGTCATTTTTTGTTGCGTGGGAGTCGCATATTTTGCAAATGATTGTATTAAATATAAGTATAGGAACTGGAGGAGCATATAAAAAGTTAAGATTTCATAATGTCTACAAAGTTGACTTTTAAAATTTAAAAATGCCAAGATATGAATATTTGCATCATTTAAAACATTTTTGCAACTATAAGTATGTAATGTTGCATAGATGAAGGAATCCAGTACTTTTTAGCATCTTTTGATATTCATCATGATTGAGAAGACAGTAGTGGCTGTAGGACTGAGTGGATAGGCCTAATGACACATTTAACACAACTGAGCTTGAAGCATCACAATCTTTACTTTTACGATATCAAATCATCCTTTTGCAGACCAAGATATTTTTTAATGATAGTTAAATACAATAATTTCCATGTACACGGGTTTTAAAGTATGATGTCATCTTAAATAAGCAGCAGCATCGATGATGAGCATCTTGCCAGAAGGAGAACTTAAGTGAAAAAGGTCGCACCAATTCAAGGGAAGGAGTTTCAGTTCACAATTATTTTGATTGGACAAGAAGTATCTGCATTAAGCGTTACAAAACATGGAAAGATCTTGAATTTGGGAGAACAGATGAATTTTGGGAAAGAGCACCAAATCTAGAATAGTTAATTTTGAGGTCACCAATTATTCTTAAAGCAGCCATCGTATTTTGTTATATCTTACAAGTTACATCTATGGACCACAAATATGAAAATACAGGTTAAGTAAGGACTTCTGTGGATATACTGTACACTCCCTTCAGTGTCTAATTCTCCAACATTATGCTTATGTTGTGCATATTGGCTATATAAGTTAACTTTCAGTGCAAAATATATTATTACATATCTTAGAAACAAACTGTAAAAACTTGAATAAAATTACTATTTTGCTGAATATTTATAACACCATATACATTAAAAATAGTAAATTAACTTCAGAATTTCAATTCATATTTTAACTTCAGAACACAGTTAAATTATTTCAATGCTTTTGACAGCTAATTCATTACATCAGCTCTGTACAATAATTTTCAATTCACGCATGAGTTTGAAATTTAATCTTTTTACATTCATTGATACTGCCGCCCAGATGGTATAGTGGTTAGGGGAACCGACTGTGATACCAACGGGCTTGGGTTCGAATCCCGGAGAAGGCATAGCTGTAAGTGTCCATCTCTTCATAGGTGGCAAAGGCGGCCCACCTATTAGGTGCCTCCATAATAAAGTGATCACCATGTCTGGTGTTAGTAGTGGCCAACTCGAAGTCGGCTGTGGGCCCGCCATTGGTAAAAAGAAAATCATTGATACATTACTGGGTTAGCAAAACATGTATCTAATTTTATCTTATTAGCTCTTTCAAAACTGAAGTAATCTCTGAAATATAGTTATGCAGACATTGCTAACATCAAGCGCCTGTAGAAAAGCTCAGGAAATGTTGACTATGTGAAAACTCCAGATTGTTTAGTGTATAAAAATTGGTATTCATGTTAGAAAAGGCAAATGAATGGAAAAAATTTCTGGTCTAAAATTATTAAAATTCTGCCAAACAAGAAAGGTACTCTTTTTTCTCTACAAGATTGGACACACTGACAGTGCAGATGTCCAATCTCAAAATAATGGCATGAGAATCTGCCAGCCAGCACTATAGTTTTTGAAAAATGGGTGGGGGGAAGTGTAATTCAACGTTACTATATAAATCATGGTATTGAAAGTACTTTCTAAAAGGAAAATATGCTTTGTAAAAAAAAGTTTTTCTTGATAAACTTATTCTTACATATATACTATTTGACATACTAGATGTTAAGAAAAAATATTCAACAAAATATACCTTGAATGAGAGGTTGTAAATTTATGGTTCCAGTTTGAAAACAGACTCATTGGGCTTTTAAAGTACAACAATTTTGACTATGTGATACTTTTTAATATTTAACAAAGGGATATGCCAATTGGTATCAACAAAAACATCTATAGAAAATATCAGTTGCCATTTTATATGAAATAATGTGATACAAAAACACTGAAAAGTCCTGGGCTCTTGCAAAAGCATGTACATTTTAAATTTAAATCTCTATACCGATAGTAATTAAAAACAATGATCAATCTTTTTTTAATAACTTTATAAAACACCATTTAATATTAATGATTTAAATCAGACAGTATCAATAATTTGTTCAGTGCTAAATTTCAAATATAACTGGATCTTTTTTTTAGCAGGCAAATGAATGACGTAATGATTGGAATTTTTTAGATATCACATATATAAAAATTAAAAAAAAAAAAAAAATTTGAATGTCATATGAAGAAAGTTTTTACTTTGGATTGGATTATGGAAAACACACTAGGGATATCTCGTTAAGTGAAGGGATACCTTCATGAATGATCCTTTTTAAGGGAAACTAGCTCATATTTACATTCTTGTAGAGAAAACCATGAAAACTCTTGTAGACAGCCTATTTACCTGGAATCTTTCTTACTCTTATTATCCTTTTTTTAAACTTGATTATAGATCTGTGACTAACCTCTTAAAAAAAAAAAAAAACTGAGCTGTGCAAATATTTTTAAATATCTTGTGCATACCATTTTTTTTAAAGCTATGTGTATTTTATATAACTGAAAGTCTGATTATTACCATTGAAATTCTTGGATTGATAAATATACAAAGTTTCAAGGAAATCTAATTCATTAAATGAAGATATTTAGAAGCTGCCCAGACGGTATAGGGGTTAGGGATGTTTATTGCGATACTGATGGGCCCAGATTTGAATCCCGGAGAAGGCATGGATGTTTGTAAATGTACAGCGTCTTTGTGGCATGGGGGCATGCTAAATATGGTGAGCTGAAAGTCCTCTCAAGAGGTTGACGGTAGGGGAAGAGGGGTGGGAGACCCTCGGACCTGTCCCCCCCCCAGGGTGCTCTCCATCACAATTGGGGGCGGAACTGAGCGAAGTTGTACTGTCACCTGTATGGTGGTCAAGGCTCTAGCCAATGGCAGGTACAATCTGTCTCTCCTTGCCATGATGAATTTGTGGGCTTGTTCTGATATTACTGTCAGACAAGTGAGGTAAGTCACAACACACAATTGATGTTTAGATATTTTTAGAATTTGTGAAAGTGACTTATCAACTGAAGATATCATTACATATTTTTGGAATTTAAAAGTATTATATGAATGGTGCAGAAAACAATAATTGTAATAGAAGGATATTTTTCCCTTCAGATATTTAATCGAGAAAAATGTTCAGTATTTGTTGACAGTGAGGCATATTAATTTGAAAATTTTTTCGCTGATTTTAGCTTCAATACAGTGACACTTTTTGATAGTTGGACAGATGATTTGAATAACATAGTATCTATTATGAAATCTGTTACCTGCCATCTTGTTCACCCTTAAAATTAAATTCATTTAATTGTCTTCCTTTCCTTAATATTCTAATTATATGCAATGCAATTTTATTTCAACACAACAGTGTATTGGAAATAGAGTCCTTTATTTGCACCCCTTTTCCAGAATTAATCATTAAACTAAATTACTTTTTATTCTTACATTGTTCAGGGCTTAGGCCTTTATATTGTGCTTTAGATTTCTGTTACATGAAAGTTCTTGCTGTTGAGAGGTTCCTTTTCTGTTAATGATAGAGCTTTAAAATCTTTTCAAATATTACAAAGAACATTCTTGTATTAAGACAAATATAATCGATTGTCATCTCATAACTCTTTTCTATAAACAATAAAAATTCTTGTATTGCTTATGTGTTAAACTATTTTTCTTCAATTTATAAAATTCATTGTCATCTTAAAGATGTTAATTTAAATTCTTATGAAAATAACCATATCCTTTACTGATGCTATTCAATATACAATGTTAAATTAAGAAAGCACTGGAAAGCTTAAATTTTATGTCAAAAAAGGAGATATAAATAATCACTTTTAGTTCTTGAAGCATTCTTTTAAGAATGTTAAAATTATTAAATTAGCTTAAAACTTCCACAGATTTCTTCAACTGGTGGATTTGATTTTGTGGAAACTTTTCATGTTTCTCAAAATATATAAATTTTATTTAATGATAAACATTTGAATGCATTTTTACCTCTCAAAATATTTAAAAACCTTATCTCTTAAATTTCAATCTTTTTGTTTCCATTTTATTTAATAGGTGGAGCTGGGATGTTACTTCCTTCATTATTAATTGGTTGTTTCATTTATTTAAGTAATGTACTTTTGGCACATGGTGCGGAATATTTTTGTTTTTTGAAAAGGAACTTTTGCCAGTCACCCTTAAAATGTACAGAGAGCGTTTTTCTATAAAGTTAAAATCAAGTTAAGGTAAATATTAAAGAACAGGCTTGGAATTTACACCATTCTTGCACCTATATGAATAAAAGTTATTTCTAAACATAGATGTTAACACTAAAGAACATCGTTCAATATTTGACAAGTTTTATTACAATAATACCTATACATAAATTTTAATTACATTTTATGCTTAAAGCTAAATATATACATTATAATATTATTTCAGCTTTATGCTCCTTACAACATGTGTAGAAATTCCAGTGGGCTCTCCTTCATATCGCTTTAATTCTCTTACAGCTTCTCGGATCTAAAATAATTACAAGAGTTAATGAATTATAAATATTAAAAGTATGAATTTGTAACAGGGGGACTGGAAAAGTAATGACATTTCTGTGCATGTTGATATTTGATTGTCATTTGTCAGCTCGTGTATCTTAAGACACGCCTTCGAGATTTTAGGTCATTTTAAGGTTATTGTGACTTGTTCACTTCTAAATAATTCAATATTAATTTCCCCCTCCCCCCGGTTTGGGGTGAAATGACCAGCCAAATACCAGAAGAGCATATCCGGCATTGTATGGTTTTTGAGATTCGCAAGAGTAGTAACGTAACAGTTGCGACCAAAAACATTTGCGATGCTTATCCACGTGCATTAGACGTTCGTAAATGCCAAAGATGGTTTTCCAAATTCAAATCCGGTAATTTTGATCTCACCGATTCCTATCGATCAGGAAGACCAACAGCATTAGACAATGACATGCCAAGAGTAGAAGTGAAAGCAAATCCATGTCAAACAATCGAATGAATTGTCAAACACCCTTAACTAACCTTTCTCGACCATCTAAAAACAATTAAAGCAGATTGGAAAAATAAGCAGAGCAGGTGTTTGGCTCCTCCATAATCTGTCTGAAGAAAGCAAAGCCAACTGATCCATCACATGCAACATATTGCTTCAGTGGCACCATACATAACCTTTTTTTTTTTTTTTAATCATTTGATTACTGGAGATGAAAAATAGGTCCTATATGATAATCCAAAATGCAAAAGGCAGTGGCTCTCCCCAAATGAATCACTGCAAAGCTGGGTTTACATCTCTAAAAGGTGCTTCTGTATGTTTGGTGGAATATTCGTGGAATTGTTCATTTTGAATTGCTGAAACCTGGACAAACTGTTAATGCAGACCTTTATTGTGAACAATTGGATCGAGTGAGCCAATCTTTAATTGAAGAATATCCGGCAGTAGTCAACAGAAAAAGCAACATGACAATGCAAGACAAACAGTGGAAAATGAATTGGGGTGGAAGTTACTGCCTCGGACACCATGCTCACCTGATATCGCACCCTTGGATTTCCATTTATTCTGATCCCTACAATATTTTCTAAGTGGCAAAAAATTTGAAAATATTGATGATGTCCAAAATGGTATCTCGAGACATTTTACTCAAAAACCAACTGATTTTTATCGGTCCGAAACCTGGACATACTGTTAATGCAGACTTTTATTGTGAAATTTATTTGAAAATTTGCACACTACATGGCAAAAAGTTGTTGGTAAAGAGCGTATTATATTATTGATAAAAAATAAAAACTTGTTAAAAATTTATTCGTTCGAATTTAATGTAAGAAAGCGACATTGCTTTCCAGTCCCCCTATTATTTTAAATCTTTCACACCCAGTATGACTACTCAATTTTTTATTTAAAGAAAATAATCTAAAACTCAAGTAAAGTATTGGTTAAAACATGTACTTACTTGTCCTTTCCTACGTATTTTTGCTTTCCTATACTTCATTCTATGACGAACTCTTGGATTTCTGTATTCCTTCTTGCGATGGGGAACTAAACCTTTATTCTTGGCAATCTGGAGGAAAAAAAAAAAAAAAAAAAAAAAAAAAAAAAAAAAAAAAATCAGTAATTTTCAAAGAAGTGGTATTTACTATGTTAACTCACTTAATGCTTAACTTGATAAATTACTTAGAGCAAACTAGAAAATCAATGGGTACAATAAAGTAGAGTTCTGCCATATGATTTCTTAAAAACTATTTCAATTGTTCATGACCAAAACAAACTCTTATAAGCAAACCGTTATTCCTGGCAAGTCAGTGAAGAAAGTAGCTATAGCTATTTTGAAAATTCAACTGCTATGAATAGTTAGAAAATTTAGTACCTCAAGTTTTAATGCTTGATAGATTCAGTAAAATCTCATTTAACAAATATGAATTTTCATATTGTCAAAATATATTAACTGAAATATTTTGTAAGTAGTTTCACTGAGATGAGGTACTGAAAGTAAACAAAAGGTTTGATGCATTCTTGCCAAGGTATGTCATTTTCATTACTTTTCCCCCAAAATTGGCAATTTTATGTAAAAAAATTATCACTGTAATTTTACATATAGTCACTTTCACACACAAATATTCCCCTTAAAAAACTGATACTATGGAAATTCCAAAATTTTTTCAACCAATCAAATGCATAGGATTTGGAGCCTGATTTACTTTAAACATTTCTGTTTGTGAAATTGCAGGCATTGTAATTTAAAGTATTTCTATTAAAAATTGCAACAAATGGGTTCTATTGGTTAATGATTTTTCAGATAAAGATTTCTTCAAACATAACCTGTGCATGTGTGTCAAAATGTTTCTTACTTATTAGTATTATGCAGCTGTTAGAATTTTCTTTACAGTGAAAAACACTACTAACGCATTCATTTACATTTACAGGTAAAGAAGCTGCACCGTTTCAAGCTGTTTAAATTAAAAATGTTAAGGTACGTCTCATAATCTGCAAATCTGAATTTTTCTTCTTTTTGTTTTTAAATGGCTGTGCAAAACTTGTCTTCAAACAACCATAAAAATATATATATATTCTTTTCCAAATACAGCATATATTGCCCTTGGGCTTTTGTATACACACATATTTTAGAATATTGGCCCTCCCATTGCACAAAATCCAAAAATGGTAGAGACAAATGCTATCATTGTTCTTGATGAAATCTGTAAATGATTTTTGAAAAGTAAAACATTAATTTACTTTCCAGATATATAACTAAGACAAAAAACCACAAACCCTTAACATTCCCTTAAAGCATGTGAAATTCATATTATTTAGCAAATCATAGAAATTCAATGAGCAGACTTGATCTTGTTTTGTGCACATTGGTTGATATATGCCATACAACCTACAGCTTGATGCTCATGGAAGAAGCATAATGTGACGTTTTTAGACACATCTACTCTCAAACACATAACAAGAATATGCCAATGATTAAAAAAAAAAAGTGTGAGGGGGGAGAAATTGCTCTTTTAGTTGTGGGCAATGAAATATTAAGCAATAAAAATTGCATAAAATTGTTAGAAATATATAGCACATTGGGCAGGTGAGAGTATGGTTGAAAAAGTCTGTGATCTAACTTAAAATAGGGGGGGGGGGGGGGGTCCAAAAAAAAAAATAGGGGGGGGGGGAGGAGTCCAGTTTCTAAACAAAAGGAACACTGCTGAGTGTTAGCTTGGCATTTATTTGGGTGACAACAACACTGATATCTTCAAATTCCACGTACTATTTACTTCCAGTTATCCTTCTTAACAACCAGACTATACTATATATTCTGTGCTACAATTTGCTGAAGAAACAGTTGCTTGATTAACAAAAAATAAGCAACTCAACAATACCTGATATGTTATAGTCCTTTTTTCACCAGATGCATCTTCCTCCATATCCATAGGTTCTTCACAAATTTCATCTCTAAATTAAAATAAAAATCATAAATAAAACTTTATGCATGTAAAAATATATAACAATCACAACTTTATTATTATTTTTTTTAATCAAATACATTTCAAGCCTATAAAATATATTTTTTTTAGAAACAGCTAATTTGTAAATTCACAACTTTGGCCAAACAATATGTTTGGGTCAGAGGATTAATACATTTAACTCATGGTAAGAGCTCAAATACATTTTGAAATTTTGTTTTTAACTATGGAAAATACATAAAAAAATGATGCTATAAAAATTATCAATAAAAAGTGTATATATAGAATACAATATTAACACTTAATTTTATATAAATAGAAAACATACATAATTAATTTTACTCAAGATGTTATATCAATTATCTTTCATGTTTCCTCATAATATCGAAAGTAATTTACTAATCAACAGCAAAAATTAACTGCTTGAAAGAAAACGTTTTCTGTGAAGAATTTGCAAAATATTTAAAATGATATTTGAAGAAAATAATAATAATAAAAAGACAATAGTAGTTTAGTTATAAAAAAACTGAATCTGCAAATGAAAGTTATAATTTTTTTAAACTAAGCTGTGCAGAAGTCAATTGAATATAAAAATTTTTAAAAATCTGTGTTGGTAATATATGGCAGAATATTTACTTTTGCAGTGGTTCATATAAATTACTTTCCAATATTATACTTAAATATCAATACAAATATAGGTACACTTTAAGATATTATGGGTTTAGTTCTAATCCATTAAAACAAAAACTGTCACATCTCCTAAAACATTTAAAAAAAACTTTGGCTGTGCCTACCGTAATCTATGCAATAACAGGACATTTTTCCATTTTATAATACATGTGTTTGCAAGAACAGTCTCTTTAATTTCCTTTTTAGAAATTTCCCTAACATTTTTTTAAAAACAAAATATAAATATGCCTAGTATTTTCACACATTAAGCTGCTGAAAAAATATCGGTAAAGACATAAAGTAAGAAATTTAGAACTACTTTTTCACAAAGATGAAAACTGAAATTCATAATTAATAAATCTCAAACAATCCTATAACTGCAACAAAGAATTTTTTAAATTGTTAAAACCTTAACTTTTAATCAAGCATATCCCAATTCAAAAATTTATGAAATTTAAAAAACTCAGAAGAGGAATTCAATCAACTTCAATGTCACTTCATCAGGAGAAAGGAACATTGAAAACAATTGAAATCTCTCTTCTACAAATATCCTTGCTTTTCTATATTCAGAATTAGCCGATGTATTTTAATTATAATAGTTCCAGAATTAGTCGATGTATTTTATTTATACCAGTTCCAGAATTAGCCAATGTATTTTAATTATAATAGTGTTTAATTACAACACATATACGTATTTTAATGATAACAGTTCACCTGAAAATTCTGGCCCTTTCCCAAAGCAAGGAAAAAACAAAGTAAATTTAAATTAGAATCTTGTACCTTAAATAAAGAAAATACCATTTCACTTAATGAAAACGAAAGTGAAGTAATAAAATAAAACAAAATTTTACCTTTAAACATATAGCAAATAATCCAATATATTTAAAACGGAAGAGAAATTATAAAACTTAATTGAAAAGATGTAATTAAAACTCACAATAAGAAATTAAAAACCTCGAGTACTTTCATTATACTACTACCAAAATAAGGATATTTTGTACTACAACCGAAATAAGGAGTAAAGTATAGGTTTGCCATTTTGGCTTTATTGGCGAACAAATAACCTTGGTGAGAAAGCAATCGTTCAAAATGCCAAAATTTGGAACAAAAAATGCAATTTTGAAACCAAAAGAAAAACTTTAACATATTAAATGAAAAATTCTTTTAATTTTGACAAAGAGTAAGATTATATATAACTTGAAAGAAATTAAATTCTTAAAAAATGTGAAAAAAGAACATCATACATTGTAAAATTTAAATTTAAATGGTCAAATAATTTTTAATAACTGTACTGTAGAAATGAGAGAAAATTCATAAAGCTTAATTTAAGATTTTTTTTAAATTTTATTTAAAATTACAGAAAAAAGTTAGAAAAAGGAAGTAAAGGAACTTTTGTTAGAAAGGTAAAAAGTCTTCACATCATGGGCTTATCATGATGACTTTGAATGTACATGGCCCATTGTTAGCAACAAAATAGTAAAGAGGGTGGGGGAATCCTATAACTTTTTAAAACATCCTTTTTTATCCTTCTCTTGTGGAGCTTTCAGACAAAAAATTCATACTTTTAAAAGGTATTATAGGGTGAAGACTACTCCAGAATTCTTTAAAAAACTATTTATGAATTTTGAAGGAATTTCATTATCTTTTAAAATTTTGATGAGAATTAGAATTTCTTTTTTTTGTGTTTCTATTTCAGTTCAAATGTTTTTAATTCTGCTAATTTGGTTAATAATAGTATAACTTTTTTAGATATGTTGGATTTCCAATTTATAAGTTTATTAGAAGAAAAATTAAAATGTTTCTTTTATCAAAAAGTTTACTTTCTGTAAGATCATGAATACTTAGATCAAGATAAACTTTGTCTGTTTGGTTTTTATTGGTCTTATTTAGTTTTAGACAAATTGGGTACATGTTGCTATTTTTGATGAGATTAAAAATTGTTGAAAGTAATAAAGTCATCAATATATCTATAAGCGTGTTCAAATTTACTGAAATTGTTATCAGAAAGGCTCTTTAGGAATTTGAATTCTTTAGAAAACAGAAGTAAGTTACAAATATGAGTTGAATATGAACTTCCCATTGGAATTCTTTGTACTTGCAGGTAAAGAAAGTTGGAATGCTTTATATAGTTGTTGTATAGTGAAAAATGTAGAAATTCTTTCCATTTTTGCAAATCCAGAATATTAAGTACTTCAGGAAAAAATTCTGTCATTTTTAAAAGACTTTCGTAAATTTGAGTGGTAGAGACGTGTAGAGGTTTTCAAAGTCATAGCAGCTAATATTGTAAATTGTAATATTTTCAACTTCTTCGATGATTTTTAAGTTGTTATTAATAATCCAGCAGAAGTTTTTGTCTTCTTTAACTTGTTCAAAAACTATATTACAAATAGTTTTAAGTACATTGGCATAAATATCATCAAAATTCTTCTGGAGTTTCTGGTACTATTTGGCTATAAATCTAAATTTTACAGGATTTTTATGAAATTTTGGTAAGGCATAAAGATTGGAAAATCTGTTACTTGTAGTAAAGTGAGAAATTCTCCATTTTTTGAGAAAAGCAGAAACTTTGTAATGCATATATAGCATTATTTGAAATTTATTAATTATGAATTTCAATTTTTGTCTTTATGAAAAAGTAGTTCTAAATTTCTTACTTTATGGCTTTACTTACAATATATAATTGTTATTTGTAATTTGAAATTTTAATTATGAATTTCAATTTTTGTCTTTATGAAAAAGTAGTTCTAAATTTCTTACTTTATGGCTTTACTTACAATATATAATTGTTATTTGTCATATTTTGTTTTTAAAAAAATGTTTTATAATTATGAAAAATATATATATAGGAAAAAGAAAGAGATATTCGCAACAGACAAAATTAAATAACAGTGTTTTGAAGACTTAACTAGTAAATTTAGTATTCACACATGATCACAATATCACAGAATTTTTAAGAACACAATATACATCAAGTTGAAAACAAAATTGAACAGTTTTACGTCTTCCATTCTAATGGACTGATTGACGAAATTCAACTTGCATTTTTCATATCTCGAAAGCAAGATTTAAGATATGCATTAAATTTATACATAACATTGCTCTAACATAGGCATTTTGACATAAAATGGGGCTTTTTCTGAAATGACATACCAATTTTTTTCCCATATTTTGATCCTACACCTAAAATTATGCCAAAGTACGAACTTTCATAAAAATGCCCTGTATAGTTCTAAAAATATCAGGTCCCCAATTTTAGTTTCTAAATGTTAACAATTTGGCATATAATTTTTAATCTCTCTTTTTTTATTATTATTATTAAACTTACTTGATTCCTTCCTTCAGAATTTTTATATCTTATCGGAATAAAATTCACATATTTTTTATGATTTATTTCTAAAATTTGTATTTTTAAACAACTTTTATAAATTATTCCCTCCCAAAAAGAAATACATGCTATAACATTTTTGGTATCATTTTAAAGTAGACGAATTTTTAGGCATACCTGCATGTTTCATGGTATATGTCGAATTAGTAGACTATTGTAATTTTTACTACACAAACTTTAACATACAAAATTATTTACAAATACAGTTTCATATTTTCGTATCGATAGCAAAAGAGAGATGCTATCTTCATGACTGCCTGGATGATCTTAACTGACATGACAGAAGAACTTCAAATTCATAACACTCCCTGCTTATTGGATTCTTAATCTAATACTTCTATTATTTATAACACAATACAATGTAAAATGAAGGTTACAGCAAGAGTTACAACAGTAATATAAAAACACTGCAGAGTCATTAGGTTTTATGGAAGGAGAAGATGTGAAAAATATGCAATGACCTTGCCAGGACTCGAACCTGGACCTCTCAAATATGCACCGAGTGTGCTACCATTACACCACAAAGACATGCAGAAAGGAGGGAGAAAATACCTTATAATATATATGAAACTTAACAGTAAAACTTAAATACAATAATTAATATACAGGTAATACACAAATGTTTCATAGAGATCTTTTAAGTATATTGCCTTGTGGCAAGCGTATGTTCACAACACTCACTCTCCCATCACTTCCATTGAATATTTCCTCATTCTTCTTGATCTGATAAGTTTTCTTCCTTTACCAGCACTAAGGTCCCACCTTTTACGTTGTTCTTCTTGAACTGCCATTTATGGTGTTCTTGCAGTTTATTAAAATAATTTCTTTCCAAAGTTTTCAGATCTTTGAGAGAATTTGGAAACCCTTTCCTACTTGCTAAGCCTATTTTCATCGATATCTGTAAGTGGGGGTTCTGTGAATTGAAGTGACGAGTCACCTGATAAGAAAATGCTCAGGAGTTCGGGTTTCAAAATCATAA
Organism: Stegodyphus mimosarum; assembly: GCA_000611955.2. NCBI lineage: Eukaryota > Metazoa > Arthropoda > Arachnida > Araneae > Eresidae > Stegodyphus > Stegodyphus mimosarum. Next base: position 377,594 of record KK120441.1, read on the forward strand.
AAATGGTAATGGATCAATGGTCTGGGGTTAAGAACTCCTCCAATTTCTGCTAATACTGTAATGAATTCTTCCCTAGTAAAATGAGTATTTCCAGCTATGCATTTTAAATGACGCTTAATCCCTCCCCTCTGTGAAATATTGAACCAACAGTTCACCTGAAAAATTTAAGATTAAGCCATTTTAGCTTGGCATTTGTGCCAACAAAATTTTGTCCATTGTCAGTAAATATCCTGGAAGACTTATCTCTCCTAGAGAAAAGCCTTTTCAAACTACCAATGAAACCTGCTGATATTAAATCGCTCACAAAGTCTAGGCTACAAAAACATACATAAAATATATCTTACTGAATACCCCTTTCCTCTGTTGTCTGAATTTCACATTAAAAGGTCCCCACAAAAATTTATATCGGTAACTGTAAATGGAGGAGAAAGTTCTACTCATTCCTTAGGCAGTTGGCCCATCAGCTGTTGATCTAAAACTGGTTTGTTCTTTGTGAATGTGATCCAATTGTATATCACCAATATGCACAAACTCCTGACATTTAATAGCCAACACTTCTGATGTCTATCGTACAACGAAGTACAAGATCCTACATGCAAATATTTCAAATGGAAATACCGTAGAATCATGTAAGTTAAGGGATGTTTAGATGACAAGATAATAGGATGTTTAATACTATCATTAACACTAAAATTGATTACTCATCCTTCAATGCGAATAAGCCCATTTTTATGAAGAAAACAATTGAGAGAAGATAATTTACTTTACCCTTCCCATTCTCACATTTCATTAAGATAAAAATTTCTTCTGAATACTCACTATGGGCAAATTTTAAAAGAAAACATTTTGAATTGTTCAACTCCTGATACTTCAAATACCCACTTTTTTTGTCTTTTGGATTTCTACAGTTATAGATAAATCTGAAAACATAAGAAACTATACAAATAAGTTTAGAAAAAGTATTAGTAATTTTAAGCAGATCATTATGAAACAAAACATTTTGGTTAATTATGCCAAAAACATCAAGTTTAATTTTTTAAAAGATCTTCTGCACAAACTCCTCTAGTTACAAGGTTATGATGAGGTCCTTAAACCCAGAACAATATGGTATGGGAGCTTGTCCAAAAATGAAATGTAGTTATCCCTTTTTTTCATAATTTGCTCTAGTTCCTTCACGAATCTGACTGTGAGCAATGCCCTTATGAATTCAAGTTTCAATGCAGCCAGTTTCTTTAATGGGGTCACATGACTCTTCAAAGCAATTAAGTTCACAGAAATTTTGTCACAATATTTAACTCTTAAGTTCACTGTAGTTCTGTATACCATTTCGCTGCCATCAGAAAAGGTATGGATTTGAAGTTGATTGGTATCATCTAGGCTACAATTAAGGATCACCCTAGGAATTTGCAAGTTCATAATATCAGATAACTCAAACCTCTATTCAGTATACATTTGAAGATGGTCTGCTGGAAGTTCTATATCCGTCGAATGCTTCCTAAGCCACAGTTCTTGGAATAGACATTTGAGTCTGATTGTGAACAGTATTAAGAGGACAGAGTACATCGTATAATTTCCAAGCTGTTTTTAATACAGTTCTTTTTGTAATACTTTCTTGTTTATTAAATTCAAGCAAGTATTTCACATCAATAGTTATGTAATCTTGAAGAACGAAGACCGAGAACCTTTTGTGATTTGTCAGTAGGGTGGGCACCTGAATGAATGGGATGGATTTTGAACCTGTTATCTTCCCATGTTTGTACCAGTTCCTTGCTGTTGGAACTCCACTTACATAAATTCATTGCTGCATCAGTCATAATAATTTTGGCTTCAAGCAACATCTGAAAGGCAGATGAGAAATTGTCAAGAGCTCCTACAAACTTTTCAGTGTATTCTTTGATAGAGGCAGATGGCAAGAAGGGACTGGCATTGATGACAAAGAGAACACACCAAAATCTGAAAATATGGATATCATAATGTTAATTTATACTTGGATTTTTATTTGGAAACAAAAATCAGACTGCATTCCGATCCTTCCAAAGATGTTTGCAATTATGCCTTTTCAATATCTTCTAAGAAGACTACAGCATTGAAACGGAAGAAGATCATCATGTTGAATATCAAGGGGTTAAGGCTAAATCCAGCGTATGAATAGCCATTTAGGAAAAGTTCACCCTCTTCATGTGCACTGGCATCAGAAATGATTTGTTTTTTGGAACTGATAGATTCTCTGTAAACCACTGAAAATGGTAGATAAAACAGGGGCTTATCACCTTGTACCTTGTCATCTGGAACTTTTTCAATAACAACCTGATTTTTGTAATCACTAGTATTTTTGGGTAGTCGTTATACAGTTCTGAGGATCTGTCAAAATTTCTATTCAAATGATCCAGTTGTCTCCTGGCAACTATTAAGTTATCATTTAATTCCTTAAAACTGCATTTTTATGGTAATCCAATGTTCTACCTGCCCTCTTTGTAGCATAGTGAAATCTAAATGACCCTAGCCTCCTTGTCAGTGTACACCTTGGAAGATACCAACTGATTCTAATTTCTAAATTGTCATAAAACCTCATAAATGTGATCCTGTATAAAACAACATTGAGAATTGCTTGCAGACACAATGGGAAAATGAGTCTGTCACCATCAATTCAATCGTACCAATTAAAAAGATAGAGTTACTTCTTAACCGGATTTGGTTTTCCTTTAAGAGTTCGTAAGACACGTCACCTCCTGAAAGAAGCCATATTTTTTTTTGGAGTAAATGAAAATTAAGATTAGCACACTTACACACAAATCAAAATTTTCAGCTGGAAGATTCCCAGCAATTTCCGGCAAAATTAAAAACTCAAGTTCTTTATTAAAGAATTTTTCGTCATTTGCTATGTGCCTACAAAATTTTCCAGTAATCAGAACTACTGTATGTTTTCAATCCAATTAAATCTACCCTACATTTCGATTTTTTAAAGCCAAATGAATTCGTTGCATCTTATTAAATTTTGCATTGATGCTGAATTGCATACTGGTTCTAAATTTGCAACCCTACAGAGTCTAATTTACTGTTTGATTTGCAAATACTTAAAATATTATATTCTGAGGGACAAACAGCAGAGTTTTGGTAACGCGTTAGTTTTTAAACTATTTAAACTACCAAACCATTGTGCAAATTGACAATCAATTATACTTGCTATTATTGTATTTAATCGGTGTTCTTAGAATCTATGCTAAAGACTTGAGAAAGACTGAAAGAAGCTAAAGATTTGAGAAGACTGTAGTGTATCGAAAACTTAATCCTAATCGGACTTAAAGCTGGCGCAGTGCCAAGCACGCGATGTTATTAAAAGAACCATAACTAAGATGGGGAATGCAAGTAGTGGTAGTGATACGTGTGTAAGTGAGGATGATATCTTTTGTATATAATAAAGTAGCATGTCGTTTAATAGTGTGTCTTGTGAAATAATTACCCACAAGGATACACGACATCTGGCGATGAGGATGTTGGATTTTTGAAAATAATAAAAGTGCCTTCGCAACATGTTTTAATGCTATTGGAATACACTTGGATAGGAGAATTCTCCAAAGACTGCTTAAGGTAAAAGCTTTTATAATCATTTTGCTTTTGGAGTATTCACCATGGAGCAGCTTGTAACTGAGTTAATAGAGTAGAATAGAGCTCTAATGGAGAGACTTACTTCAGCTATTACTCCATAAATGGATAATTCAAACCTTTCAGTTCAGTTCGAAAAATACAATGAACACGAAGAACAGTTTGATTCATTTTTAGAGGGATTCAAAAATTATTTATATATACAAAATGTTTCACAGGATAAGCGTGGGAAAGTACTGATTTCCAGTTTGTCTGGAAAAATGTATTGTCTCTTAAAAAACTTGCTGGCTTTTGATAATCCTTCTGATAAAGATTAGAATGTGTTAAACACTACACTGAGAAACCATTTAAATTCTAAGCCACTTATAATTCCTAGCAGACATGTATTTTCAAATCGAAAGCAGCACGAGGGGGAAACAATCCGTGTGTATATGGCAGAGTTAAGGTCACTTGCCATACCGTGTGCTTACGATCAGAGCATGTTAAATACGATGTTGTGGGATGTGTTAGTTAGTGGGCTAAGAGATAGGGCTATTCTGGATAGAATTTTTGAGCAAGATAATATCAGTTTAGATGGCACAAAAGTTTGAAAAACAAAACTTCGCAGCTAAGAGTGCTAAAGGCAAGACGTGTTCGTGATGTACAGTAACTGACCATGATAGAAATTTTTGTAAATTTAAGAAAAGTATCTGCAGATTTTGAAAGAAAATCGGGCACATTGAAACTGCATGGCTACAACACTAAAAAGCTCAAAGAACGAAAGCAAAACAAAAACAATTAGATGTATGAAAATGAAAATTGGGCAAATTGAAAGTGCATGCTACAACACTAAAAAGCTCAAAGAATGAAAGCAAAACAATAGCAATTAGATGTCGAAAATGACAACACAGTTCCTATAAACAGCATACATTACAGTGAGGTAAAAAATAGGAAATCGCCCATAATGATCCAAGTGAACATAGAAGGAAAACTGGTAGCTATGGAACTGGATACCAGGGGTGCAGTATCAGTAATGAGTTTAAGAAATTTCCAGCAAATTTCGAAAAAGAAAATTCAAAATACAAGTCTGGTATTTAAAACATATAATGGAGAAAAACCTATAACTTTAGGATTTACTACAGTTAAGGTAGAATATAAAGGTCAAAATAAAAATTTAAACCTTTACATTGTTACAGAAAACCTTGATACAATATTTGGTCGAGAATGACTTTCAGTGATAAATTTAGATTGGACGTCAATAAAGTCAGTCTCTGTTTCTCAAAAGAGGAGTTTAAATAAATTATTGGAAAAATATAAAGACAGTTTTGACAGAAATTTAGGAGAGATAAAAAATTATGAGGTTCAACTTGAATTGAAGCCAAATGTTCCACCAAAATTTTCTAAAGCTAGGCAAGTACTATTTGCATTAAAAGGCCGGATAGATGAAGAAATTGAGCGCTTGGAAAAAGAGGGTATAATAGAAAAGGTAGAAACATTGGAATGGGCATCTCCAGTAGTACCAGTAGTTAAGCCGGATGGCTCTATACGACTTTGTGGCGACTACTCGGTGACAATAAACCCAAATATTGTTATGCATCAACGCCCTTTGCCAACCATTGAGGAAATATTTTCATGTTTGAGAGAGGGAAAGCATTTTTCAAAAATTGATTTTAAACATGCTTATTTACAAATGAAAGTAAACCCCGAAACTGAAAAATTGCTAACAATAAACACACAGAAGGGATTATATAAGTGTAAGAGATTAAAGATTAATGTTCGGGCTAAATGCAGTGCGAGCAATCTGGCAACGCTACATAGATGGACTATTCCAAGGAATGGAAACGTGTAAAGTCTTCATGGATGATGCACAAATAACAGGGTCTGATGATGAGGGACATTTAAATACTTTAAAAAATTTCTTCGAAAAATGTAAAAATCATGGACTAAAATTAAATTTAGAGAAGAGTAAATTTTTTCAGGATGAAGTACAATTTTTAGGTCATAAAATTGAAGCTAATGGTCTACTTCAGCAACTGCAAAGAGAATTTGCAATTTTTTGGGCATTTCTGGACCAGAAACGCCCGGGAAATTAAAAGTTTTTTGGGATTGGTTAATTTTGCCCTAAATTAATGACAATTGCAAATCCCTTATACTGACTAACTAAGAAAAACTCAAAATGAGTTTAGATGAAGGATTGTCAGGAGGCTTTTCTAAACATTAAACGAGAATTGTGTTTCAGCAGTGTAGCTAGAGTGGGGCAAGGGGGGACATCTGTTCCCGGTCAAAGCATCCATATAGCGCCAAATTGATGCTACGAAATTTTTTAATGAAATGTTTTCCATTTTTGGCACACAGAAAGGGGTGCAAATTCTTCAGTTGTCCTCAGCTGCTGGAAACCCTACCTATGCCACTGTTGTGTTCACAAAAAGTTCTGATGCATTATGATCCAAAATTGATCTTTATATTGGCAACTGATGCACCACAAGCGGGGTTAGATGCGGTACTTTCTCATAAACTTCCTGATGGAACAGAAATGCCAATTGCATATGCTTCTAGAACACTGATTGAAATGGAGAAAAAATATTCTCAAATCGATAAAGAAGCCTTGTCAATCATTCAGGGAACTGAAAATTTTTTTCTTTACTTAAAAGGTAGAAAATTTACATTAATTACAAACCATAAACCTTTCGTTGCAATTTTCGGCTCAAAGAAAGGCATGCCAGTTTTGGCAGCAACAGGACTCCTGCATTACACTTTGGCTTTATGGTCATTCCAATTCGACATTATTTACCATAAAACAAACGAGCATGGTAATGTTGACTTTCTATCATGATTGCCGACAAACTCAGAGCAACTGTCTGTTCAGGATGATGTAACTACTTTTCAATTACAACATATTGAAATTCTTCCAATCACTGCCAGAGATTTGGCTAAAGACACTGAAATTGATGCAGAACTCAGTCCTCTACTACGAATACTTCAAAGCGGCGGTGAATTGAAAGAAAGGGAGATGGAGTATAGTCTCCAAGATGGCTGTATAATGTACAGTCAATGCGTTTGTATTCCAAAATGATACCGTGAGAATGTTTTGAAAGAATTGCACCACGGACATTTAGGGACTGTAAAGATGAAAGCAATTGCTAGATCTTACGTGTTTTGGAATGGTATAGATAAAGATATTGAAAATATTGTTAAAAACTGTTCTGAATGTGCAAAACATAAAATAGATCCTCCTAAGGTAAAAGTTCATCATTTGGAGCACTTGAGTGCTCCAATGGAACGTATTCATATCGATTATGCAGGACATATTTTTGAACAATTGTTTTTGATAATTGTCGATGGTCACTCAAAATGGCTACAAGCCTATCCAATGAAATCAGCTCGACTTTCAGAACAATAAAATGTTTACGGGACTTTGCACAATTCAGATTATCAACATTGTTAGTGACTGATAATTCATTTCACGACACTTCACATGAGTTTAAGATATTTCTACAGATGTAACAGAATCAAACACAAAACTGCAGCACTATTTAAACCATCTAGTAATGGGTAGGCTAAACGGTATGTGTTTACAGTAAAACAATCTTTAAGAACAATGCAAAATCATCCGGGAACTTTGAGACTAAAACTCAGTACATTTTTTTATGCAGGACAGGAAGGCTCTGAATTTAACTACTCTACAGAGCTCTTTCAATGCTAATGCTGAAGAGGGAAATTCAAGAATAGATTTATTGAGACCAGATCTCAAAAGGAGGATGGAAGACAGAGTTCGAAAAGGAACCTACCATTTTGCAGACCGAGGATTTAGAGTTGGTGATAAAGTGGCAGTAAGAATATGGATGGTTTAAATTTTTACCCATGAATGTTCATCCCTCACTGAAGTTATCCACGTATGATGGAAAGACCTCCTGGCAAGTATATAAGACACAATTTTCTATAGTTACGGATGCAAATGGATGGGATTCACAAAATAAGGCCTGTCATCTCCCCGCTTGTTTGAGAGTAGACGCAGCGGATATCCTTTAAAATCTTTCGGAAAACCAAAAGCTAGATTTCGAAGCTCTGTCCAGTGAATTAGAGCTGTGCTTTCTAGAGAAATTTCTGAAAAAGTATAGTAGGCTTCAAAATTAAAATCCCGTCAACAGAAGCCCACCGAAATACTCCAGGAGCTTGCCACTGATGTTGAAAGGCTATTTCACCTCACCTTTTCAGAGTGCCCAACAGAAACAAGGGAAATCCTGTACCTGCAATACTTCATTGACAGCATCCGGGTCCTGAAATACAAAAAGCACTGCGAATGGCTGATGTGAAGGACATAAAAAGTGCTCTGGTGTACGCCATGAAATTCGAGGCAGCTCAGCAAACAACTCATAGAGACCGACACTCAATCAGAGCTGTGCAAGTCCAAGGGCCAGTGGATCAAATGGCTGCTTGCCTAGATGATTTAACAAAACAATTGAATGTCTTGCAACTGAATATTGGTGACAAGAAACCGACCGTAAAGTGCTGGAAATGCGGAGCTGAAGGGCACATACAAAGAAACTGCAGAACACCCAGGCACAGACTTTAAAACCATGCCTATTAAAAAGAGGGAAATTAATTAGTGGCCATCTCGAGGGGTGCAGGTTGCCACATAATGAAAAGCCCCAGTTTAAAGTGCTTCAGATTTCTGCAGTGAGTGGTGGCAGTAATGGACTTTTCATCATGGGGCATATCAAAGGAGTTCCTTGCAATATGAGCATCGATACTGGAACCAATGTTACCATCATTCGAAAAGATGTGGCTCAACAACTGAAAGGCAGACTCATCTGGATGCCACCTTGCATTACCCTCCAGACTGTGTCTGGCGAAAAGATTGATATCGAAGGATAATTAAATGTTAACATCATGTTTGGAAGTGCTGCTTACTGTCACATAGCATATGTAGCAGATAGTACAGATTCTGGCATACTCAGATTGGACTCTCTAAGGAAGTACAATTTTTCCTTGGACTTTAAAAATAACGAACTGCATTCTGCCTCTGATAACATAGTCTTAATCGGAATTAATGAAGCAAGAACAGAATTTTTACTTCCTGGATCTATAGCAGAAAATAGATATTTCCACTGCGGCATCATAGAATATCCCAAGAACTGTAATAGCCCAAAAGGAGTACTCATAGCATCTGCACTCGTCGACCTATCGTGAACCAGGTCATTTAAGATCTTCAAGATGTTTTCTCCTGCTTGTTTTCTGATGTGGGTCGAACTAGTTTGACACATCATTGAATTGATACCAGGGATCACACACCACTTAAGCAACATCCAAGACTGCCGATTGCTGAACAGGAAGAGCTAGGAAAACTTCTATAGGACATGCAAGAAAGCAATGTCACCGAGTCTTCAACAAGTCCCTGGACATCTCTCATCGTTTCGGGATAAGAAGAAACACGGTTCAACCAAATCTTGTGTTGACTATTGCCATTTGAATGAGGTTACGAAAAAAGACAGCTACCCTCTTCCTAGAATGGATGACATTCTGGACACTCTTTTGGGAAGCAAGTAATTTTCGACACTTGATTTAAAGAGCAGGTATTGGTAAGTAGAAATACATCCTGATGACCAAGAAAAAACAACATTTACTACGGGACAAGGACTTTGGCAGTTCAAGGTTATGCCGTTTGGACTGTGTAATGCACTGGCAACATTCGAACGGCTCATGGAGACTGTTTTAAAACGTCTTTACTACGAAGCCTGTCTCATATACCTGGATGACATTATCATTGTCGGAAAGAGTTTTGAAGAACATCTAGATAACCTTAAAAAGGTGCTTCAGAAACTAAAAGAAGCAAACCTAAAGTTGAGTCCCGCTAAATGCAAATTATTCAGAGAGGAAGTGACTTACCTTGGACATGTCATCTCTGCTGAAGGTGTGTGCACGGACCCTGACAAATTGTCAGCCGTTAAAGATTGAAAATGTCCCGAAAATGCTCATCAGCTGAGAAGCTTCCTAGGACTTTGCACTTACTATAGGAAATTCGTGAAGGACTTTTCTTCCATGGCAAGAGTCCTTCGCAAGCTCACAGAGAGCAAGCAAAAGCTCTTGTGGACAAAAGATTTTGAGGATGCATTTAACAACTTGAAGGAAGATTTAACATCGGCTCCAACACATGTATCCTCAGCTCGAAAAACCATTTATTCTTGACATAGATGTGAGCAATGAAAGTGTTAGTGCTGTTTTGTCCCAAGAAATTAATGGCCAAGAATGTGTCATAGCCTACTTGAGCAAGTGCCTATCAAAACGAGAGAAGAATTACTGTGTCGCCAGGCAAGAATTGCTCGCCATAGTTAAAGCCATAGAACATTTTCATCATTATCTCTATGGCAGAAAATTCATTCTCCACACAGATCATGCTTTGTTGACCTGATTTCAAGAATCCTGAAGGTCAAATTGCCAGGTGGATACAGAGACTCCAGGAATATGACATTGCTATCCGTCACCGGAAAGGATCATTACATGGAAAAGCAGATGACATGTCTAGAAGACCTTGCCCAGAAAACTGCTGATATTATTCCAGGGTCGAAGCTAAATACCAGCTGCTTAATCCGGTTGCACGACAAATTACAGCATCAACATTGGTTGATCCAGACCCATGGAGTGACAAAGAAGTCAGGAAAGACCAGCTGGAAAACCATTACATTAAACCAATAATTGATATAATAGAGACCCCAAACAGAAAAACCTACCTGGCAGGACATTTCAAGCTATAGTCGTACGACAAATTTCTGGCGCCTTGTACCAGAAACTTGAATCGCATGATAGAAAGGCATTCCGATGGCATCTGCTACTCCCAAGATTCCAGACGTTCTCAAAGAACTACATACCAACTTTGCAGGAGGTCACTTCGGAATAATGAAGACCTTGCAGAGAGTTCAGGAGCGCTTCTACTGGAATAATGCGAAGGATAACGTGTGAAAATGGTGCCGATCTTACGATGCCTGTGCAGGTCAGAATGGAACGAAGAAACGCAGCCGAGGGAAGCTGCAACATTACAATGCAGGAGCACCTTCTGAAGGTATCGCCTTTGACATCTTAGGACCTATGCCACAAACTTCTGATGGCAACAAATACATCCTCGTTGTCATTGATTACTTCATTAAGTGGCCGGAAGCGTATCCTATTTCTGATCAAGAGGCGGTCACATTAGCAGCGATGATGATATAGCACTGGAATAGGTTCAGAGTGCATCTTCAGGTCGATTCAGATCAGGGACGGAATTTTATCTCGGCAGTAATCAAAGAACTCTGCAAGCTACTCAGCATTGGCAAAACCGAAATGACGCCTTTACATCCCTAGTCGGATGGCATGGTCAAGAGGTTTAACCGAACCATCCTTAATAACCCCTCATTAGTGGTTTCCAGAAACGAACAGGACTGGGACAAGAAGTCACCACTGTTTCTACTGGCTTATCACAGTTCTGTCCATGAGACTAACGGCTATTCCCCATCTCAGAGGCTTTTTGGTCGTGACCTTCATCTGCCATGTGATCTTTCATTTGGTTGCCCTCCGGATGCACCTTTAATCGCCTGAGGAATACATTCAAGATCTCCAGGCCCGGTTTAAAATGATGCACAAATTTGCACGAGAGCGAGTCAACTTGGCGACGGAGAAGATGAAAACCCGATATGACACCAGAACCACGGGACATAGTTTCGATGAAGGAGACAAGGTGTGGTTGTGGAATCCAACTCAATGCAAAGGACTCTGTCCGACACTACAGTCATTCTGGGATGGTCCGTACACAGTCCTAAACAGGCTGAACAACACCGTGGTTCGGATCCGTAAGTCAGCAAACTCTAAACCTAAAGTTGTTCATTACAACAGGTTAGCTCCTTACTATGACCATAGTGTATATAATTGCAAATACTATTAACACCATGGTCCTTTTTGTATTTAGCATTTGATAGTATTTAATTTGCTGAAAGTTACTTTTTGCAATTATTGTTTATTTTGTTATTGTAATGTAATGTTTATCATTAAATTGATGCCTTAGTTGTAAGTTTGGTTTCCTGTCCAGGGATTGTACTGCCAGAGAAGGGGGCAGTGTTACGGATTACGTATTTATTTAGAATTGTAATTAAGATTGTTTTATTTTCCCATGCAATACAGACGATTTTTGAAGAGAAAGCTATGTCGGAAAAGTAAAAATAAAACAGCATGTGCATTTAATATTTAATAAATAAATATCTCGTAATTGCTGTTGCCATTCAGAAAAATCATGAAATATCAAGAAAATAGGTTTTAACAGAATGTTATAGTAAATAATTAAAAACTTATAAAAGCCGAATTAAAACACCTCAGGTCAGTTGCTGTTGTTTTAAGCAAGCAGTTTACTTATTGATTGTAGAGAATTTGCTGTGAGATTGGATTAAATTTCTCTTTTGAATTGAGTTCTGTTTAAAGTTTGAGATATTGTACGAATATTTCTGAGGAAATATTTCAGCATTTTGTTTTATTTCTTGTGAAAAGAATAAATTTCATTAACTTTTTATCGACTTGTGCATTCAATCCATTATGAACTCGTAGGCACGGAACATAATATTATAGCAAACTAAATGAAGGTTGATAAAATTATGGAAAGCAATGGTGCAATGATAAAACTGTGAAAAATTGTTTGCATGCACATTATTCTAAACTAAAATGTAGCTAATATAACATTCTCATTCATATATCTTTTCTGAATGGTTTATGGAGAGATATAGTAAACATGTTTTACAGTATTTCTCTTTTGATGTACAATGCAATTTTTAAAGCTATCATGATGAATACTATGTGACAAAATATTCTTTTGAAAGAGATGCTATTCAAACAAATAAAGACAAATTAAAAAAATGTTTAAAGTAAACAGTGCAAATGAACAAATAGAAATTTTCAAAATAACTACTTGAAGAACTATACTTGAACCACCCAATTCAAATACTTAAAATAAAATTCCAAAAAAGGAAAAAAAATCTAAAAATAGCCATGATTAAAAAATATAATATGAAGCAAAAATATATGGGAAAAAAATATTTTTTTCGTTTGTGCAGAATGAAAGAAAAATTGAAATACATTACTATAAGCTGAGAATTTCACAAAGTAAAAAAAGTGTGCCAAGGTAAATTTTCAAATTACTAATTAAAATTCACAAAATTTGACATTAAGGTAGAATAAAAATATGAGAAAAAAATTGACGTTTCAGAAAAGTCTGATTTTGTGTCAAAATATGTATGTTAGAATAATGCTCTGCATAAATTTAATATATATTCTATGTTGTACTTTCAAGACATAAAAACTGCAAGTTAGGTGAAAAAATGCTGTTAACAAAATGTTGCTGACTGATAAAACTGATGCAGAATCATCACAAACCTTCAACTTGTTAACAAAATAGTAATAATAATATTAAAAATTGAATCTGAAGTATGCAACAAAATGAGATATGATTATATCTGAAGGAAAAAAATTCACTTACAGAATTTTTTCCTGTTCAGCGTTTTCTTTCTTTTGTTGCTCTTTCATATCCATATACAATGAAAAGATTTCTTTTTCTGCTTCTGTTTCAAACTGTTTGTTTTTCTATTATAAAAAAAATAAAAATTAATACAAACTTTATATTACCCATGTGATATATAACAATAAAAATATTACACACATATGTTAAAAATTTCACACAGGTGTCCTGTAAGAGCTACATAAATTCAACATAAAAGGAATAATACTCTCCAACAGTACTTCTGATTTTTTTGGGGGGGGGGGACCATTACAGTTTTATTTGGGACATTTCTGGGGGTAACACTCTTACCTTTTCTTTTTAGCTGTATATATGTAAATGTTAATATTGGCCATAATAAGGGATTTAAGATGCATACATTTATTATATGCAAATTATCAACATTCATTTAGCCTCCCTTAAAAAGAAATCATATTAGAATTACCAAGTATCAACCTAGTTATTGTTTCTTGGGGACCATTTTGAGCTTCTTTGATGATTGGAAGAAAATGTATTACCTAAATTTGTAACTATTAAAACACAATTTATTTTCCTTGCACTGAGTGTGGAATCATAGTTCATTCATGTTTTTCCTGAAACTGCAAGTCATTGAAGTATAGTTTTTTTTGGCCATTTTTGATCTTCTCAGAATAATCAATTTTTCTATGCTTATTTTATGTCACATTTATGAAAAATCTCTATATAACTACATAAAATAATATACCATTTTCCTTTGTTTCTCAGGTAATGATTTTACAGTATTTGTTGCTGCTCTGAAAAAAAAAAATCAAGTTTAAATTAAGCATCAAATAATATAAACCTACATAAATCTAATGCATAAATAACACAAATTATATATAAAAAATATAAAACAGAAATTTTGCAAAAATGCAAAATTACTTTTGAGGAGGAGGAATAATTTGCTTTGGAGCAGCTTCTTCAAAACTGATTTCCTCGTTTTGTTTCAGTTTTTCCAGAATAATATCTAATTCAGAAGGAATAGTTTCATTGATATTTTCCAGTTCATCCAGTAACTAAAGTATGAAAATTTTGACAGTTAAATATTCTTATGTTTTTAGTTAATAAAAAACATGCACAATGGAAATTTTGTATCAAAATCATAGTATTAAGTAATACTATGATATTATATGCAAATTATCAACATTCATTTAGCCTCCCTTAAAAAGAAATCATAGTATTAAGTAATACTATGATTTTAATATACAAAGAGTGCACCTAAAAATGATAAAACATTTTATTTCAATCCACTGGCTGTTGTGCATTCGATAATTTATATAATCTTTACAAATTATCCATCATGCATCTAGGACTGCATGATGGGGGGAGAGAGGAAATCTTAATCCTATAGCTGCAAACTACAAAAAATAAATAATACGACACAAACAACAGGATAGCTCTAACCAGGATTGGTAAATTTCCTGCAAAGTGGAAAAAATTGGCAAAAGAAACTACTTTTTAAACTTATTTCAGATTTATATATTGTATTTTGCTATCTGTACTGTTTTACTCATATGTCACACTGCAATATTATTATTTTCATTTTCTGTATTTATTTAATTAGTTCTTTTTATATGTTTGCAATAACCTTTTATTGATTAATATGTGTGTGTGTGTATTGGACAATTGGATATTAGTTTTTAACAATTAATTACCGGCAATTTGAGTCATATGATGGAGGAAGAATGAAATGTGAGTTCAGCATTCATTAACCATGCAGGTTTAATGTTTTAAATACTAACCCCTTGAAAAGATCTAATTAAGCAAAGGGTAATTAATAGTTTTTGTTTGTTTCTCCCACTCATATTTTTTTCCAAACTTGAATTACCCCTTTAAGAAGAATTTTTTCCCGTTTTTATTATTTTATCTAATAATTTAACATTTCACTATCAATTAACATGTGGCAATATGAATAACCTAAACAATTTTTCTTAGAATGGAATAATCTTTTTAATAAAATAATAATAAAAAAATATCTTAAAATTCAATCCTCTGCAGGTCATGTGCAGGAATTATTTAATTATTTTTCTACTTTCGTAATGGTATATATAATATATATATAAATATGTAATGAAAAATACTTTGCAATACTTGGTCAGAAAGTAGACCGCGAGACGAACGATGGCATAGAATAAAAAATGTTGAATCCATAATGAACAGCAAACTTGGCAGTCAAGGTATATTAAATATTCATCTTTATTGCAATTGACAACTGCAGTCACAATTCACTTGGCACTTTAATCATGCCTATTAAAGAACATTTTCATTTTTGATACTGCTGTGATAGGGAAACAGCTGTAAAACAGTATTTTAGCCAGAACACAGGTAGAAGCAAAAGTGCACAGTTATCCAATATGGAAGCTCACCTAGAGAAAGTTTTAGTTTAAGTTCCTAATTAATTATATCACCAGTTATTAAGTCATATGTATGGATTGATCCAGAAATGAAGCAGCTGAGAGAAATTTTGATGCATTGCAGATGCTAGGAAGAGGATAAATAAAAATCTAAAGAAGAAATTTAAAGAGCTATTGCTAATGAAGTTAGCAATTGATTAGAGATTTATTTATTATTTTATAGTTTACACATACATATATATTTGCTATGAGATCTTCTTTCATATCTGTGACCTTAAGACTCTGAAACTGAGTACCAGTTCATATGAACAATAAAAACAGCAAAATAACATTTTTTTAGAAAGAATAGGAAACAAAACTGAACTTAAAAAGATATTAAATAATAAATCTGAGTTATGTCACATTAACAAGAATGTACATAAACAGAAGATTTTTTTTTGCTATTGCAAGCGATACCTATTTTGTAATGAATGAATAAATTCAAAGGCGAAGAGATTTTACAGCTATGTTACATATTTTACAAAAAATTCAGAAATGGCACATTCCTTTTACTGTACCAGATTTAATGTACTGCAAATGGCATCAGAGTAAAATAAGAATTTGGAAATGGTATTAATTTCAGCAGGCCTGGTGAGTTTTTTCCATGATGGAGAAACTCGGCTGGAGGATGATTTACCCACTTAAACTTCTTACTTTATTCATATGTAACCCTATTATATATAAATAATCTTTTTATTTTCATTATCTATTTATTTATATGTTTCTAATAATCTTTGGTAAAACATTGTGTATGTGTACATACATATATATATATATAGAGAGAGAGAGAGAAAGAGAGTTTGGATGGTTTCTGAGACTAAATTTCAGTTTATAACAGCAAATTCAGAAAAAATTTATTAATTATAACAAAATTGAATGTACACTTTGGGAAAAAAAGGGGGGACAGTTCTGTATCTCCCATTCTACTGGGCTGATTGATGAAATTCAAATTGTGTTTTTCTTGTCTTGAAAGCATGACTTAGGATATATGTTACATTTATACATACAACATTACCCTAACATACGTATTTTGACACAAAATTGGACTTTTTTGAAATAACATATAATTTTTTTTTCCATATTTTGATTCTACGACTCAATTTATGCCTAGATATTAAATTTTGTAATTTTTGGTGAGAAATTTATGGAAAAATTAAAAAATTTAGAAGGTGCATTTCTTTCAGTTTGCAGAAAGAATAATTCATTTGGTCAACTTCTTAATTTATAGCAACCTATTTTCCTTTCCCTTTTTCTTTGTATACGAGCGGGAAAATAGTCATCATTTATACTTTCAAATAGCTTTGACAAAGTGAGTAAATCACATTTGGTGCTTTTAACATTTATAAAAAATACGCCAAATTTCAGAATGTGCCAATATGTAAACTCACATATATCTTAGGAAAGTTTAAATAAAAAAACTCTAATTTTTTGGAGGAATGCTTAGAAATGCATCTACTTTAGGACAATGGTAAAAAATTTATAGGTTATAATTAAAAATTTTTTTCGAAAAATTTATACAAATATTTAAAAAATCAATCATAAAAAATGAGCAAATTACATTTAGATTAAGCCTAAATTTCGAATTCTAGAAGAAGGAATCAAGTAAGTTTAATGAAAAAAGAGATATTAATAAATATATACCAAATTCAATTAACACGGAGGAGCTAAAATTTTAAGAGCTAATTTTTTAAAAACCAATTCTTGTAATTTTTACAAAACTTGGCAGTTTTACATAATTTGAGTCATAGAATCGAGATATGGGGAAAAAATTGGCATGTCATTTCAGAAAAAGTCTGATTTTTTGTCAAAATACCTATTTTAGAGCAATACTATATATAAATTTAATACATATCCTAAGTATCACTTCGAGACATGAAAAATGCAAGTTGAATTTCGTCACTTAGCTCAGTAGCACAGGAGTTTCCCCCCCCAACAGTGTAGATCATTATGAATGCAGTACAACATACTACAACATAACAAAATTTCTTTATTGTTGTAAGCAGTAATCTATTTTGTAATTCTGAGAAAATTTGCTTCAATCCTACTCAGCTGGAATTAGAAATTTCTTCATGAGGATTTTAAAAAACTGAAAAAATTACCTTCCACCATAAAACAGAATTTAACATATGGAAATAGCATCAACAAAGTAAAGTATTTGAGATGGTACACCCCACCTTTTTTTTTAATCACAAAATGTAATAGATCATATTCTTTACTACTATCCAATATCTTGCAGTCATTTCTTATTCAAAACTTAGTCTCTCTGCTTTAATGATCAGTAAATGAACAAGAAGTCTATCACATTTTTTTGAGAAAATAATTTAATTATGCTGCACTTTCATGCATAAAAAATACTTTTAAATAAGTCAAACTGTTTTTAGTATATTTATCTCCTTCGCAGCCCCATGGATGCATCGGTATTCATTTTTTCCACTGTCCTATAAACCCCAACCCTGGAGGATAAGATGTAAATATCACATTGAAAACCCTCTTTAAGGCAAGAACAAATATTGCAATTAAGTTCCCAATATACACATGTAGTGTGCCTAAAGAACTCGATGAATTGCCTGATCTCAACAGAAATATGGAACAAGCATGCACAAAGGCATGTTGGCTCTCCTACTGCAGGCAGCTGAATGTAATCACTGTGAGAAATAATGTCATAGTGAAATAGTGCAAAGAGTAAAATAAAGTTCTGATACAAATTGGAGAAAACAGCAAGAAACAGGTGACCTGTTGGTGTCAACTTACAACATTAAAGCTATAAGGAAAAAAGTGCCTCTAGAACAGGTTCAAATGCTTTCACAATAGGAGGGAAATGATTAAAGATAAGGCTCATTCAAACAAATGTAACACATGTTAGCACAAGATCAGCAACTGAATTTGTGTTTGACGAAGGAGGAAGAACAAGAATATTGTGTGCAGAGAATAGAGAAAGCAGAAAATCTGTTCCTAGATGCACAGGCTAAAAGACAAACAGAAAACAAAACAGAAACGTGATCAAAATCGATCCTTTCTGTAAACTATTATTATGGGAATAAGACTTATCCTATATTATTACTTGTGTTATGGGAGGTGCTAGCAATTTGATTCAGAATCCAATTCAAGAAGTAATCAATGGAATAGCATTTACTGCTTTCCCTGCAACTGAAAAAGTCAACTATAAAAATACAAGATTAAGAAGATGTTGATAACCTTCTTTCACACTGATAGCACCATCCATAAGGATTTCATTTTGACAGATCAAACTGTGAATGCCACATTCAGCAGGTTAACCAGACTGGACAGTGAATATTTCTGCTTGATAATGTGCTTGTGCATAAATAATTTTGTGTATACAGTTCAAGTTTTGGCTCAAATGGTATACTCGTTTTCAGTCATTCACATTATTTCCCTGACCTGGTGCCTATAGACGTATTTCTGTTTCCCTGCCAGAAGAACATTATGAAAGACGTATGTTTATATAACCAAAAATAACCATATTCAAGGAATGCATGTTTCGTACAAAAAAAAAGAATTTTAAAATGGTGTTTCGATTGAAGTTAGACTAACTGCTAAAAATATATTCAAAATAAAAGATGTACTTACAAATACATGTAAATTAAAAAAGGTATTTATGATAGAGAAGTGCAAATTTAATATAATTTTTAATGCAGTAGAATATTTAAAAGGTTATCAAATTTAATTTCTAAAGCACATTATTAACTTTTTATTTATTTCAAAAGAAAAAAAAAAGGGTAATAATGGTGTATCGCATTTGATATAGCAGTCTTGAGATAGTCACAAGTTAATTTTCTTTAAAAGTAAATGTGCACGCAGAAATAGGACTTAGAAATTATCACTAGAGAAAATTTTGCAAATTCATGGACTTTATTATTATTATATAAATTTTTATACCTGAATTCCTTGGCAAAGATCATAGCTCAATGTGAACTAGGACAACAGCTGCAGATACCCTTTTTATTTAAAAAAAAAAAAAAAAACTAAATTCAGCCAATTGCTGCCTTTTTCAATATGCAGATTTCTTGCTATAATGTCTATAGTTTTGAAATTCAGAAACAAGTATTTTTAGTAAAACATTCTTTTTTTGATTCAACATCCATCACTGTTTCTGGCACTACAGTACAAAGTCCATAATCCGGACCTCAAAACCACAAGTTTTTTTTTTTTTTGTATGTTTTACGCATGCACATTTAATTTTTTTCCTTCCATAATAAAACATGTGGAGATTTTCGAAAACGGCCGAGATTGCAATCTTATTTTCTTCCCTCCCCCTAAGGTATGCAGTAGCAGGTGCAGTTTCTCCAAATGCATTGTATCAGTTTACTGCAGACAGCTTGTCCTAAGAGGTTTCTTATCGTTTGGTTGCTCGTGACATTTCGTTGTTGATTCTTTTGTGGTACAGTGTGCTTTTAAGCTTTAAACAGCAATAAAAGAGCAAGAAAGCTTCCAACAGCAATAAAGGTCCTATAAAAATAAAAAGAAGTAAACAAAATCCCAGTAGCGATCATAACAAAGCCAGAAAGGCTTGTTGGTCTGAACTTCATAATAGTTTTATAAAGAACTGGGTCAAAGCCTAATGGAATCTTTATTAGAAAGTACAAAGGATGTCATTCGAAATCTTCACACCTATTTTCTACGTTAATGGACAGGGAAGGGAGAAAATTGCTGTGAAACTGGAAAAGTATTTCGGGCAGTTCGGTATTTTGAGAAAACAGACTAGCGAAGGGTCTGGATTTCAAAGAGATAAGCTAGGCTAAAATTATCTTTACTGATTCTAAGGCATTTCAATTAATGTTGCAGATTGCGCTGTTCCTTAATCTTCTAACTGGATCCGGCTTATTATTTTTTGCAGACTGTTAGAGCAATTTTATAAAAATTAAGCTTGACTTTTGATTATGTCAAAAGAGTTTCCAATTCTGGAGCTGCCAAAGGATCTACAAAGCGAAAACATGTTTTGATGTCCATCAAACAAAAAGTGGAATTGCTGCAAAAAATGGATAAAGGCATATCCGCCTCAAAATTATGCAATTATGCGAGGAGTATGGCATTGGAAAGTCAACTGTATATGATATAAGCAAAAAAAAAAAAAAAAAAAAAAAAAAGGAACTTCTTGAATTTTTTGAGGATTCCGACACCCCACTGGCAATGAATAAGAGAAAAAAGGGTTCGTTATGCTAAAAGTGACGATCATGACAAAGTGATGATCGAATGGGTCAGACAGCATCGCAGCGAGGGTGTGCCATTGACGTGTCCCAATGCTAATGGCTTATAAGCCAAAATATTTCATGAAGAAATGAACTTAAACACTGAGTGCACATACTCGACAGGTTGGTTAACCAAATTTAAAAATCGGCATGGTATAAGACAATTAAAAATGTCAGGTGAAAAAGCTTCAGCTGATACTGAAGCTGCTGAAGAATTCGCAGATGAATTCATTGAACTCATTACTACTGAACAATTATCTGCAAAACAAATTTACAACACTGATGAAACTGGTCTTTTCTGGCAATATGTACCGCGAAATACCTTGGCAACCTCTACAGAAAAGGCTCCAACTGGTGTCAAAGATTCCAAAGCGAGACTAACAATTTTAGTGTGCACAAATGGTGCAGGAACGCACAAGTGCAAACTTTTCGTAATTGTAAAACATGCACGACCTCGAGCATTCAAAGGAGTAACGATTTTTCCCGTTATATATTCCACGAATAAAAGAGCATGGATGACACATGCGTTGATGAATGATTAGTTTGAAAATCATTTTATACCCGAGGCTCGGCGACATTTGAATTCGGTTGGTTTACCTGATGACTCAAAAATAGTCCTGACTGTTGACAATTGTTCAGTGTATACTTCACTTAAAGTTTTTGTGAAAGATAATGTATCTATATTATTATTCCCTCCAAACTGTACGTCTATCATTTAGCCTATGGATATCGGAATAGTGCATGCGCTGAAATGCAAATATAAAGTAGCATTTTTAAAATCTATGTTAAATTTCTTGAACAATGGCAAGACTATTCAAGAATTTTTTAAATATTTTAGCATAAAATCTGCTGTATGGAGCATTGCAAGGTTGTGGGAGAATGTGTCTCCAGATACGTTAAAAAATGCTTGGCATAATTTATGACCAGCTACCATATTTCGTGGTGAGGACGATGAAGATGATAGCAGTGAATTTGAAGGTTTGTGGACATTGCAAACTAAAGGTGAAATTTTCCAGTTATTGGATTATGTAAAGAAATATGGAGCAGTGGTAATAAATGAAGATGATATAACAGAAGTTTTTCATTGCAACGACAATGCCCCAATCATCTATCAATTAACGGATGGTGAAATCTGTAGTATGGTTCTAGATCCACAAAATACTGCTTCCGATAGTGAAGAAAGTGATAGAGAGGTTATTGAAAACGAAAATAGTTCGATTGACAAATTAGTCGGTATTCTTGACACAGCAATTACAGGACTTGAACAGTGGAACTTTGTAACTAAACAAGAAATTATGTCTGTTTATAGAATTAAAGAGAAAGTATTAGCACAAAAAACGAAGAAACTAAACAACTTACACTGAAAGAAATGTTTAATAAAGTAAATAAATAAATATTAAGCTATTGTTTTGTAAAATTTGATACCCTTCAGATCATAATCGCTCTTTATTTCATAAATTACTGTTTCATATTTTTAATTGTATAATTTCTGCATGCCATCTTACCAGATTTAAATTGATGATCTATAATCCGGAATGGCCGAGTCCCGACGAGTTCGGACTACGGACTTTGTACTGTATTATTTTTTGTTGACGCCATCTGATTGCACTTCTTTTACCACATGATCTCGCACTTCTACAGACATATTGGATAGAAGCTGAACATGATTCTTCTCCATGCAGTTCATTTTCCATCATTGCATCACAGATGTCAATAAAAGCCAGTACATTTGCTCACTGGAGAATTGCATATGTAACATGTTCATACCCCACTAATAGAAACAGGCTTTAATTCTGAAATCATTCCTTTTCTGGCAGTTTCAGGAGCTTTATGAACATTATTAAAAACAAGTAGTAGTACAAAATGATTATTTTGAATGCTACTGTTAAAATTTATCATGCTTTGTTTGTTTTCTGATTCACTGAACTTTCCAGACGGCCTTTGTATTATGAATTGATAAAATTTGTGGTTTCTGCCAATGTATATACAATTTCACTTTTGGGTAGAGGGCAAAAAGACTACCGGAATTTTCAGAAACATTTCTTGAAAAATTTTCTACATACACAATATTTTATTTTTGAAGTATCCCAGAAAGCAGCCAAATTTTGCAAGAAACTGCCAAATGTTCACAATTTAATAATAAAATTTGTTATTGTGATACAGTAGACTTTGAAGCCACATTTTAAAAAATTTTCATTGTTTACAAAATTCTAAGTGTTACATGCATAAAATTTAACAAAATAAAATATAATAATCTAATTCATACTAATAAATGTATAATTATACATATAAATTTTAAAGAGAGGCAAAAAATATAGAAGAAATTTTTATAAAATTATAATAAAACAAGACAAAAATCAAATAAATAAATAGCAATAAAAAAGCATATACAATGTAAAATGAACAAAAGCAATAAAATACAAACAAATATTCATAAAAGTATAATTATTTGCAATCACAGAAAATTAATAATTTTTTCAGTATCTCTGTATAACTCAAACTTCCAGTAATTAAGGGAAAAGTATATAAATAATGCCATTCATTTGTTTACTTTTAAAATTGACAATTTCTTTCCATATCCCTGCAAAGAATTTTAATGTTATCAAGAACATATTTAATAAATAAGAATAGCTGCTGACAAACAAAATTGAGAGTGCAATTACAATTATTTATTATTTATGTTTAAATTACACAAAGCACTTTTTTTTAAATTTCAGTCTTCCTAAAAATAACTAGCACACTAAACAAAAACTGAAAGCATCAATCGTAAATTAAAATCAATTTTTGTAATGACTAAACTCTAAAATTTTGTACCAAGCTCTTGAAAATACATTAATCAATAAAAGCATAATACAAAATGGCTAATGAAAATTAGATACTTACAATTTTTATTCCATAATATTCAATAGTCTTTAATTACTTAAATACTACCCCTAAACAAACAGAATATTGCTCCTAAACAAAAACTTCTTAAAGTACATAATTTTATGAAAGTCTCAATTTATGTGGATGAGTAACATTTTGTGAATAATCTAGTTTTTACACGATTCTTACAAAATAAAAAATTTAAATTAGCAAAGTA
Source organism: Stegodyphus mimosarum (assembly GCA_000611955.2). Taxonomy (NCBI): domain Eukaryota; kingdom Metazoa; phylum Arthropoda; class Arachnida; order Araneae; family Eresidae; genus Stegodyphus; species Stegodyphus mimosarum. The sequence goes on from KK120441.1 coordinate 401,387, forward strand.
TTGGTATATTTAGTCATTAATTATAGAAAGAGTCATATCTCTAGATACAAAATTCATAGAGATAAACAAAAAAAATGAATTTATGAAATTAAATCCCTTTTCAATGCCTCTTTCCTTCTTAAATTT
>KK120441.1:401545-454379 GCA_000611955.2 Stegodyphus mimosarum
ATTAGAAAGCAGTATTAATACACATTCATACTTTGGCAACAAACAATTTTTCTCGGACAAAGCAGAATATTTTTTTTCTTAAATTTACAGGCAGCCATTTTATTTTTGGGGAATCTTGGTAAGCATATGTTTATGAATTTTGTATATAAAAGTAGTTAACTTTTTAACTGATTAAAATATAATTAGTAACCTGGTAAATGGAGTTACACTAAAATTAGGTTTTTTTACAGAAAATTATCCACCAACAGTATTTAACTAGTTTTCACAAAATTCTGTACCTTATTTTAGGAAACTTTGTAACTGGATGTACATAAATCTAGATAATCATTTCATGAAATAAGCCACATAGTCATCTTTCTTGAATAGTTTGTATGGTGTACATTTACGATAAAAAATAGCAAATACTTAAATTTTGAACTTTTATACTATACTACATTACTAATTGACACACTCATAATCTATTAAAAATTAGCATATACTTACTTTTTTATACACTGTTATTCTTTGAAGTACAGGATGACTTGAAACTACAGAATCTTTGCTTTTCATCATCATGTACACACTTATGTTCATGCATATGCTAAAGCATACAGAAAGATAGAAATATTTTTCATATCCAACATACAATAAATTAAAAATGTAGGATGCTCAGTTTAAAAGTGGACCTATCACAGAACAGTACATATACATATTTATGACACATATCTTTCTTGAAAATGGGATCTCTCCAGCTCCATACATTTGTCGGCAAATTTCACCATATACTTAACAACCTTGCTAAGATTTGATAGCAGCAGTGATGTTCATTTTCAGCTCTTCAGAGCTTCTGTTACAAATTTGTTAAAAAATTGTTCACAGCATTAACCATATAAATTCATCTTGAAATAATATTCTACTTCAAAAGTGAACTCTTTAATATTGACTCATACAGTTAATTCACTATGTCAACACAATACCAAAAACACTGTTACACATGTATACATGTTCCATACAAATGACTCAACAAACCAATTTCTGATTGGCATGACCACCTTTGCTTTCTTTAATAATGTAAATATTATCTTAATGAATGAGAGTTGATTAAAATAGAGACTAAAATAAGTAATTACACAAATTTAGCTAATGAATCCTGTTTAAATACTTCATAACTTATCCACAATACCATGCTTCCCAGATGGTTAAAAAAGAAGTCATTATTTTTTCTAACAAATCAGTTTAACACATGAAAGAATATTCTTAGAGTAAAAGCACTAATGCCAACAAAATATGTACATAATTATGTACCCTTAAAATGCACTCCCTTTTAAATTGAAATTTTAAATACTAATTAGATAAAATTAAAAAATAGAGTTATAAATTAATTATAATAATTAGTAGCAACAATTAAAATACTTTATTATTTCATGTGATCAATTAGAAACTAAAATTTCAAGTTTAAATTTTATCATTAGACAAAAATTTAAAAAAAAATTAGAATCTTCATCAGCATATGAAATAACACAAGCAACATAATATAAAATAAATTTGTTCAGTATCAACTTACTGCAGCAACAGGTGATACTTCACTTTGATATACATTGCTAAATCTTGAGATGGAATTTTCTCGTTTATCACAAGACGCATTAAAGGTATTAATTTATCTTTGACTTCAGTTAACTGTAAGAATAACAATTTTCTTTTAATAATTTTTATTGTAAACAATAAATAAGTAATGAATGAATTAGAAATATTTATGAAAACAATATAAGCATTATATTGATACTGAAAAATATAATGGTTCATTTCCAAAATTAAGATGCTAAACTGGCCTGAATACAAGATGTTTTTTAAGCCCCTCTGAAAATTGCATCTATCTTATATTCTAACATTTAAGAAAGTGTATTATGAAACTTGGTCTTTTATTACATTAAATGAGAACGTATTAAGTTGCATCAAACGTTTCTTTGGTTTTATTAGGAATGTTAAGCATGCCCAATATTTTAGTTTTATTATTGAACTACTACATGTGATACATTCTGCTTTATTACATTCTTCCTTGTTTTCAGAAGCTGCATAATGCCATCTTTCCAAAATTTTTGTGCTTTGATAGCAAAATAGCATTTCAAGTCATTTATTTAGTGTGCAATCACTGCAATTTACTGAACTAACATCATAAATAGAATTCTTTTTACTGAAATAATAATAATAATAATAATAATAATAAAGTGAACAACAATTTTGTTGTCTTAGATCTATCACTTGATTTTAATTAACTATTGCCCTCTGAAATAACCTTAGTTTTTGTCAATCCTCTCAACTTTTTAAGCTACAGAACACCCTTTCTTTGTCTCAAAAGTCATATAAAATAAAATAAGGGGAAAACTTACCGAATATCCTGTTCACAAAGAATAGTTTTATTCATACAAAGGCTATATATAGTCACAGTAACTTAAATTTTGTTCATACACTTTATTTGTATATTTAACAGTGATTTGTATATTATTATAATAATTTGTATATTTAATAGTGAAATTTTTTTACCAAATGGTAAATATACATATTAAGGGAAAATTTTCACTTATAGCTTTCTCTGGTGCATTTAATCTGTGGATATTCTCGCTTGAAACTCCAAAACAGTCAGCCATCATTCCTCCCATCTACCTTGGTACCGTGGCTCCAGAAACTTCAGACCTTGGTGGAATAACTCACCCTGCTCATCACTGATTGTACCAAGATTATTTGGGAAGTTATAATGATAATTATGTAAAAAATGCAATTCGATGCTCATATTGCAACCAGGCATTTTGAAGTCTTTCAACAGTTACTAGGCAATTTTGCTATAATTCTGTGCTTGTGCATTAGAAACTCTTTGCCAACGTTTTTGAATGCCAACCAAGCATTTTTTTTCAAGGTCTGCCCTTGTCCTGATAAAATGTTCATCTTTGAGAAGCTGGCAAACCTGTGGACTATCAAACATACCTCCCTTTATCTTTTCAAATGACAGGCTAAGCAATGCTGAAATGAGATACTTGAAACAGTCTCCTTTAACTGGCAAAGCTTTAACAAATTGCTTCACAAGACCCAGTTTGATATGCAGAGATGGAAATATAATGTTCTTTCTTTCAGCAACTGGTTGATGTAGAATGTTTGGATCACCAGTTTCAGGTCATATCTTGGTGGTTGATTTGACAGCATCCAATGCTTCTCATGAACTCTGCTATCCCATATACACAAAAAACAGGAATACTTTATATATCAGCACTGCTGGCCAAGGTGGAAGCAGAACATTTTAATGTCAGCACAGATGATACATTGGTGGATGTGATATTGGAACAAATCAATAACTCTCATTATCCCTTCATATACTTCACACAAACAAACTGAATGGCCTATTCGGACTGCAAATAAATGTTCACTGTGGAGGACAGATTTCAAGCTTCGCTTTGAGCTATCGATGAACAATCGCCATTGAGTTTTGTTACAGGCTGAAATTCCCAACTCATCAATTAAATCATGTATATTATGGCAATATACATGTAGGAATATAGGATCGGTACTTACTCTCTAGGCATATGATGTCTGTAAATATACTTCAGAGATGGTTGGTTGTCTAGGGTCTAATAAACTAGCCAGATTTATAGATAATTTGAATATTTAATGAAAACACAAATAGTTACTACGAACTATGAAATGCATACATTCGCAGACGGAAATAGATGAGATTACTTACAAATGTAGAAAAGTTATCGTCTTTTACATGCAAGCGTCTTTCATCTTAATGCGCAGTCGTCTGCGTTCTCTCCAGCTGAAGGGAAAAGTCCTTTCGCACAGCTTGCAGCATCATCTGATTATTATTGACGACGCCATCCCATATACAAATCCATCATTACTTTAAAAGTATTTCAGAAATACACCTTCCCTGGCTAGAAAGAAGGAGACCTTAGCCTCTCTTTCAAGTTTTTTTTTGTGCAGTTTTGATGCTAACAACTCTGAAGCTTTTTGGATAGTTCCACATCTTCTGCCAAATCATTCAACTCATGCTGGTCAACCTTTACAAACAGAATCATCTTCAATTTCAAAATCTTCATTGTTGGGGTCAATTCGATTTTCAACAAAATCGTATTTCTGAAAAGGGTAATTCTTTGAAAACTGGCACTGGGAGTTCAACTGAATTAAGCACTGAGCGTACAGTTGATGGTGAACTAGGATACTCTATTTTGTATTTGTTTTTCATGTTATATCCTGTTGTTTTCACTACACAAAAGTAGCATCACTTGAGTAATCTTTGGGCTTTCACCAAATCATAAGTATATCAAATCAAAATTTAGCACATGTTCCCTTTATCCATATCTGTAAACTCTTGATGCATTGCTTGCACACTTTGTGAGGGGCCCATGATTTATCCTGATCACCAGTTTTCGCTTTAAAATAGGGAAAATAGGTTTGCCTGACAAATGTACTGATTATTGTCCTTGATTGACAAGGATCCTTGGCACGATTTTGAAAATTGCCACCAACATGAAAATAGACAGTTTACTGCTCATCCTCATGTCGCCAAATCCCATGTGTACCGTACATGGAGGCTATTCTAACCTCCATGGTACTGTTATAATACTATTAAACCAATTTTGTTTTATACAAGAATAAGTATTTTCTTTAGTTCAACATGCACTGCACATGCGAGTCCCGCAATTCTCGAGGTTACTGGAAACTTGCTTTGCCTTTCTGACAATCTGACTGGAGCTGTGAAAATTGGCTCTATGCCAGCCACCCGAGTGATGCTAATGCGCGCCAAGAAAGTGATCGCTTCCAACATCGGTACAAAACTCGCTTTTTAGGGAGATCACTGTATGAAATTCCTTGACTTTTCTCTGAATTTTTTGGTCAATTTTTGAATTCCCTGACTTTTTCCGGTTTTCCAGGTAGGGCGGCAACCCTGGTTAAAGCATTCTAATTGCACACATTATTTTATGCTTTAGAAAGGTATTTAAGAAGTACACAAAAATGTCATTAATATGTTCATATTATTATAAGCAATGATAATAATAAAACTTTTACCTTTTCTTTAAATTCTCTAATCAAAGTCAAAAATTCTGGGCATGTTTTCTTTAAAAACTGAAAGAACAAAAGTATGTCAATAAAGAGTTTTCACAGTATAAGATAGTAGTAAGTTAATATAACTATACGATACCTTAATTTTCTCTTGCTTAGTTACAAACTGCCAGTTTACTTCTTCTTCTATTTCTTCTTCTTCTTCTGAAAGATCTCCAAACTAAAAATAAAAGAATTAGGGATTTTCTAAGCTCTTAACAACAAGAAATACATTAAAAAAATCATAACAGAAGCACAGATAGTGTATACCACTTTAATTTTGTACAGTTCATAGATAATGACTAGGGTGGAAATTTTAATATGAAGGAGATAGGAGACTAAACTCATGCAGCAATGAAAATTCATAAAGCTTTGCGGCTTGGAATCTACACCAACAATTTGGCAAAGGACAATATACATTAACATTTCAGGAGGGATGATTACCAGAAGTGAAGCATTAATATACATAATTGTAACTAAATACACACTGTATTATAAACATTTTAATTGAAATTCACATTAATAAACCAATCAGATTCTGTATATATATGTATTCAACATCAATATTTCAGATAATGCTTACCATTTAACTGGCTAGTGTTTTTACAAATTATATTGCACTTACATAGTCACAGATTACGGGGGGGGGGGACACATTAGAAGAAAAACATGGTTGCATAAAAGATGGTTGTAAAGACAATTATCACAAGGAAAGAAGCCCAAAACTGAACTCATGACACTTAATGCTGAGAAAATCACGGTTGTAAAGACAATTATCACAAGGAAAGAAGCCCAAAACCGAACTCATGACACTTAATGCTGAGGAAATCACGCACGCACACACACACACAACACACACACACACACTCTCACTCACTCACACACACTCACTCACCCACCCACTCACTCACACACATGCACGCACGCACACACACACACACACAAAAAGAGAGAGAGAGAGAATTACCAATTATTTTTAGTATTATTGTAAAAAGACTGCTTGGCATCAAAATTGCTTGTTAGCACTGGCAGGCAACAGAAATGATATTTTCCTATCTATAAGTGCAATAACACTCGGGTTCATTCAAAAATTCAAAGTTCTGATTTAAGTATTACAGCAGATTATTTCAGTTTTCTTTTATGAAAATTATTATAAAAAGTGACAGAAAAATCATTTAAACAGGAAAATAAAAATCTAATATTTATGAAATTTTAGAAAATCCCCTAAAATTTATGGAAAACAATTCTGGAGATTCATACAACAATAAAGCTACTGCTGTCAGCATGTTTTATGGAGGGCAATAAATGATTGACAATCAACTGATGGTATTTGGGTGATTTCAGTTTTCCAGCTTCCAGGTAAAAATAAAATTTCATTCAGTGAATATAAACTTCTTTTTTTCTTCGAATGTCAGACAATTAAAACATACCCAATTTGATTCTGTTGGAATGTTTCACTCAAAACCATAAACAAAGGACAAATATTTCTCTTCACATTTATTTATAAAAAATACATCCCAATCATACTAAGTATTATGCAATAAACATTAAATAATAATAGAAATGGCACACAACAGGACTCCAAATATCCAGAATAACTGGGAACACAGTTGACCCACATATTAAAAAATTTGGAATAGTTGGACTGTATAAACTGTAGCATAAACAAATTAATTTTATTTTTCCATTGTTGGGTTTTATTTCAACAAATAAAATTTTATAAATTAAATATTTTAATTTTTCTACAACATATTAATTCATTTTTATAAAATAAAACATGTTTTTCAAAAGAACTGAACAATGAGATGATTTTTCAAAATTTTCTTAAACATGAAATTACCAAAACAATTAATATCAGGATTTATTCCAACAAAAACAAATACTAAAATAAGGTTTTGTTTAGAAAGTAAGTTTGCAGTGAAAGTACAAACACAATTTTAATTTTGCTTTTACTGCAACTAAATAAACAATTTTAAAAAATTCTAAAATAAAACACACTTTTCATTAGACTTGAATTATATTATGATTTTTGTTTTATTAATGCAATGTTTTTATTTTTTACCTTGCTTTTTTTTTCCACAAAAATTTTTCATTTAAACTTTAAAAAGAAACATACTGCACTTGACTAGGCCAACGCCACCTGGACTACAAAGCCGGAATACTGGTACGAGAATGAAGCTATGAGTCATCACACTTAGGCTTAGCGGTGAACAATCACAAAGCTGCAGGTGGGAATTCGTCGATGTGTGGCATGATCGTTGCATTTGCACGTGTTTTAAAATCGTGTCACTTATTCTTAATATAGTATTATTATGTTTTAAGGCAGTGATATATATTATTTTACTATGGTGTTTAAATGCTGTGTACCCCTATGTAAAGGAAATTATAATGGTGGACCTCGTGTCCACGTATTTTCCTTTCCAAGAGATCCTGAATTGAAGAAGAAATGGATTTATTCAATAAAACGAGACAATTTCGTACCAACCAAAAATTCTAAGGTAAGTTAATTTATTACTAATGTTAATATTTTTAATAGTACTTACTTACCTATATAAGATAACGAGATAACGATATTGTTTTGTGAAATTATCTACTGCCGTAATAACTACTTTTGTCAAATTATTTGCTTAAATTTCTTACAGTACACGATTTTCTTGTATATTTTTAAAAACGTTATTTAAGTTATTTCTAAAGGAGTATCGTATTATTGGCTGTATTACATGATATATAAATCATAATATGTAGCCAAAGCACGATATAAAATAATCAAAAATAACAAAACTTTTAACTTACCAGCAAAATTTCGTATTTTATTTTATTTTTGTTTATGCAGACATTGCAAATTGTGTTATAATGTACTTCAGTTTGGCGAGGTTCTTTTTTCCGTAAGGAGGAAATGAGATGCATTATAAACTCATTTCTTAAATTCATAAATAATTTATCACCTTAATTCTTTGCTAAAAACGTTTGTCTTTGGGCAAAAAACTAGATTCTTTGTGTTTAAAATTGTAATTGTATCTGGTTGTTTTGTGCATAACAGGTTAAATTCAGATACTGAATCAGTATTAACATCCAAATTTTAAAAAAATTATTCTGAAAGTTCAGTTTTATAAATTTCAAAATACAGTTATGAATTGGTTTTAAACTGATTTCAATCTTGTAAAATAAGTTTATGTATAACAGATTCTTCAGTGAAAATTAATTTTTTTGCAGGTGTGTGAACTTCATTTTAGCCCTTGCGATATTGAAAAGGAGACTTGTATGTATCTGGAAGAAACTGGTGAAACATTATCAGCTCCATTAAAAATCCCAAGACTAAGGAAAGATGCAGTTCCAACAAAACTTCCTGGTGCCCCATCATATTTATCCACTGATGTATCCATAAGAGAAAGTGTTAAAGAACGACAAACAATCCGTGAAAACCGACATCTACAAATGGCTATTTCCAAAAGCATTATGTCAAAAAAATCTGAGGATTCAAAATCAGTGTTTACAACATTCAGTGAATTACAGAACTGTTTAAATTACAACAATTTTAATCAAAAATTTACTGTTGTCATGAGATCAAATGCAATTGTTATTGGAATTTTTGAAGTAAGTCCTCCAGTATTTAAATACTGTATTTCTATCAATAATAGTATGCAATTATCTGCATTTCACCAATCTGCAGAACTAAAAGTGTTAAATGATATTAAGTTACCCATGCATGTTAAAAGTATTCATGTAATTAATAATATTTTAAATGCACTTGAACTTCTAGAAGGAGCTCCAGAAAGTATTGTAAATATAATTAATTTTATGAAGATATTAATGGATAAACTGGAGGCCATTGTTTCAGATGATAAAAAATGTATTTTAACATTTTTAAAAGAGCAACTAAATTTATTGTGCCTTCCAAAACAGCGTTTAAGATATTCCCCCCATTTCTTAATTTTTGCCTGTATTTTAAATTCGATTTCACCCCATGCATATAAATTTATGCGAAATTCTGGGAATTTGATTATGCCTCACCCTGTTACTCTACGAAACATATGTTCTAATCTAAATGTCAGTGTTTCTGAAGAGCAGCAGCACTCTAATTTCTTAAGGTATATTAAACAGAAATTCAAAACATTAAAAGAATGTGAGCACAATATAATATTAATGATGGATGAAATTCATCTAAAACCCTTTTATGATTTTAAAGGCGGCAATATTGTTGGTTCGGCGTATGACAGTGCATTTGCTGCTTCTTCAGCATATACATTTATGATTAGAAGCTTATTATCATCTTACAAAGATGTTGCTCACATCCTGCCAATAAAATCATTTAGTGCAGAAAAATTGTTTGAAATTTTAAGAGATGTAATTGTAGGTCTTGAAAAGATTGGTCTTAAGGTAATTTGTGTGGTTAGTGATAATAATAGCATTAACAGGAAAGCCATGTCCTTCTTTAGTGAGAAGCATGAAATTAAGATTACGTATCAAAATCCATATGAACCACACAGACCGCTTTTTTTTGTCATTGATCCTGTTCATTTGTTAAAATGTATTCGCAACAATTGGATTGGCCAAAAAAATGATGGCTTGTGTATGTATTTTCCTAAATTTAATGCTGTTGGCAGTGAAGCATTTAATGCAGCTTCATTTAATACTTTAAGAAAACTACATGATCTTGAATTTGATAGTTTAATAAAATATGGGTATGGTTTAACTCTTAAAGCTTTATGGCCTTCAAATCTTGAAAGGCAGAATGTTAAATTAGTTTTACAAGTGTTTAATAACTGGGCAATCACAGACTTAACAGAACTAGGTAATAAACACAATTTGGATAGTTATGAATCAACAAATTATATAGCTATTATTTATAAACGGTGGTGCATAGTAAATACCAAAACACCTCTTAAAGGTAAACGACTGAAATTTTCTTTTCAAAAACCACTAACGTTTTCAAATGTAGACTCAAATGTTGAGTATTTAAATAACTTTGTAAACTGGTTGGACAAATGGAAAGATGCAAAATGCACAACTGGTTGCTTGTCAAAAGAAACTCACGATGCTCTGAGGAACACAACATATGCCCTTATTGAATTGGGCAAGTATTGCATCAAAGAGCTAGGCATGAATTATTTTTTACCTGGTAAAATACAAACGGATTTGTTAGAAGATCGTTTTGGCAAGTATCGTCAACTTTCTGGTTCGCAGTATTGTATTTCCATTAGACAAGTTTATGAATCTGAGTCAAAATTGCGAATGCAAAGCTTATTACCTTTAAAGCTTAGTTCAAGTACTTTTGGAAATATTGCTATTGAAATAAATGAAAGGAATGATTGTGAGGAGGAAAACATTGATTTAATTGATTTATCCCTTGAGGAAACTTTTTCTCTTGTAGTATCCGAAAATGACATAATGGAATCTCAGCCATATGTTGCCATGTTAACTTATATAGCTGGTTATTGCCTTTATTCTACCTTTAAAAAATATCCATGCGAATTTTGTAAAATAAATTGTGTTATTGATAGGGAACTCAATATCCCTTCCGAGTTTAATTTAATCAGAAAATTAGATAGGGGTGGCCTTTTGTATCCTATGCCTCATGTTTTAAATGTCGTTTTATATAATTTTATTGTAGTACAAAAACTTGTATCTCAAGAGTTTGAAAGTAAGTTCTTAAAACACCCTGCCCAAAGAAATTTAGCTATAAATTTAACTCTGAATGCTTTGATGTCAAATGAGGATTTTGATACTGAAACATGTGTAAAAGGCCATTCCTTTGATCTCATAGCTAAAAGCATAATCAAATCCTCTACAAACACTATGTTAAACAACTATTGTAAACAAAAAAATGATTTTAAAAAACCTTCTTGTAAAAAAAGAAAATTATCAACATTGATAAAGTAAATAAAAAAGTAATTTACAATTAGTCTAAAAAGTATCTAACTTGTTTTAATAATAATGTCTAAAAATGCAACAATAGTATATAAAAATTTAGTAGTAACTTTCTGAGGTTTAAAGACATCTCTGCAGTTTTCTGATAGCTTCAAAAGAGAATTTTTTCAATCTAAATTTTTTAAGTCATAATTTATAATTCACTTTCAGCCATTAGTCTGTTTTATGAACAGAGGCATTGCAACTACTTAATTCTGATTAAATGAATAATTTTTATAACCATTGAAAAGTTCAAATCTCTAAATGCTGTGCTATTCATTCGACTCGTCATGACAATATATTTTGTATCATAATTTACTTTTAATTATAATTAGCTCTTTATAGATATATTTTACTCTAGTTCTTGTAAATGAATCCAAAAATATTAATAAAACTTTATTTCTTGTATTTTTTTAAATTTCACTCTGAGCTATTTTTATCAATTATAATTTATGTTTTGAATTGTAATTTAATGTACTTTCTATGAGATGACTAGAAATTGTGTATAAAATCCCACAAATCGAATAATTTTGAATTAATTCCACATTTCTAATCTTGCAGATCCTTTGCTTAAAACTAACTGTTTGTTGCATTATTTTTTTCAAACTGTATTCATCCTTCTGTTAGTTTTGTGATTCTGAGTAGTAGTTTGTATTTCTGTTTTTGTGAATAATAAAAAAAAATATTTGAGCTGTTTCAGTGAAATGAATTTTTTCTTTAAAAATGCTTTTAAATTAGATTTTGTTATCAATATAAAAGTTCTAAGTCTGACATTATTAAAAATATTTTAAATATGGTGAAAGTGTAGTTAATGTATGAGAAAACGTATAACTTTGATAATAATTATAACACCTTTCAGAAAAAAATAGGTTAACATTTGCTATGCTGAAATGTAACTTTAATTGATTAGTATTTATTTTAAAAAGAATCGTATTTAAATTTAAAAATCAAGATTGCAAGTGCTTTAAGGGAGGAAAGTATTAATAAATTAAAATGAAACGTCAACAGTAAAAAATAGATTGTACGTTGTTTCCGGAACTACTTGGTCTGCGCTAACGTAACTTCGGTAGCCTAACTGGGATGACTCATAAGTGGAGCTTTCTGGCTTTGTAGTCTAGGTGGCGTTGACTAGGCTCCAATTAATGTTTTTTTAGGGGGGGTCTTAGTGGGTAAATATGAAATTAAAGGTCAGAAACCTTTTATTTTTTTAAACCCAAGCAAACTGCACTAACTTCATCTACTCCTCACTTTTGCATATCGTTTAGAACCAAAAATAGTTTCTAAGATTGTGCAGTTTAGCACTAAAATTACACTAAGCTGCTAAATTTTTACTTTATTTATTATATGAGATTTCATGAGCCTAATTTTAGTGTTAATAACTTCATATATATAATTCAAAACATCATTAGAAAACATAGTTGAAAACTATACTTGTAAGTTTCCTCCTAAATTATTAGTAGTTATACTGCTCAAGACACTTTTTTGAATGGCAAGAGCTTCTTCAGCCTCTGCCTTAGCAGCTTCAGCATCTTCTTCTCGGTAAGCTATAATAATATAAGATTAAATGATTACTTCAATAATCATTTACAATGAGTCAATATAAACATAAAGGAAATTCAGTATAAGAAAGTTAATATTCCTCCCCCGTGCATATTTCAGACACACGACATAAACTGGAAATTAAGAGCAAATTACTGCATATAAGTTAAGAATTATTTAACTTTCAGATATTAATTTCTATACCAGTGAAGAACAAATACTTTTGATAGAAATCAATTAACATTATTTAAAGCAAGTACAGTTCCTTTTTCCTGATAAACGTATAATAAAAAAACACAGAATAAAAATTTAAAATCTATAACAACATTTCTTAATCTTTCTAATAAGGAGAACCCTTTTTAATTTTCACTTTTATCATGGAGCCCTTGGTTTGCTTCTATAGTAAGGTTTTAACCCTCTGAGTGGTGCAAGATTTTGAATCTGTGATGAAGACCTGTTTTTAAACAGCTTTTATTAGCTAAATTTTTATAGTTACTTACTGCAGTCTCTGTTTTCACAGACTTACATTCATTAAGATGAAATTTACATTATTAAAAAAAAGTAAGAAAGAAAAATATCTCAAATTATAAGCTAATATGTGCCACATGACAAAAAAATCTCATGACCAGCCTTATCTGGTCATACCGCTCGAAGGTTTAAGCAGAATATTTGCAAAAAATGACAATTATTTCAAATATTTATTTACTTCAAAATTAATTCAAAAGTTCATAATGTAAGACATTCAATTTTAATGAGATGAGCTGTACTTCTTTTTATTATTGCAGATATACATAACGTTAGGCTTTAGAGATAAAAGTTGAATTCTCATGTCAGATTTGGCATCAAGTCTGATGTTGTATTTATTTTTTGTTGATACACACAGCTGCAAATGATAAAAGGGACATTTACTTGTTTGCTCTAAAATTAACTCTTCAAATCTTAATAAGGTGTTCATTCATCTCTGTAAAAAAGTTGCTAGAGAGCTTAATTTTAAGCAGCCAATTCTTATCAAATAATCAATTTTTCAATTCGAAACTGTGCACTTAAAAAAAGAAAAAAAAAAAAAAAAAGCATGCACTTTGCTCCTTAGCCCAAAAGTACGAATTAGTACGTTTCCTTGAGCAAACCAAGCAACTCCCACACGTACACAAACTAAGCAGTTGATCTAGTGTGGCAGCTTGGGATGTAATCTGCGTCAATCATTCAGCAATCACGGACCACATGTTTTCTATCGACGAAAGTTCCATAGAGCGAGCCGGCCAGGGAAGCAATTCAATCTGGCAACTGACGAAGAACCCTTGGATAATGCATGCCATGTGCATTATCCTGTTGAAATATGGCTGTGGGCAAGCCCTGAAGATAAGGAAGGACAACTGGCTCCAACACCTCAGTGCAGGACTAGTGTGGAAGTGCACAACGCAACTGTTCAGCATCCTCTCTCCATGGTGTCTCCAGACTCGAATCTGACCATCGTGGTGTTGCAGACAGAAGCATGACTCTACAGTAAAGACAATTTCATTCCATTCTGTCATCCACATCCTTCTTTCATTGCACCATTGGTGGTGGAGACGTCTGTGGTTTTGTGTCAAGGGTAGAAAAAAGCAATGGACGTCTTGCGGACAGACTATTCTGCTGTAAACGGCATTGAATGGTACGTGCAGACACTGGATGATGCGTTACAGACTGAATGTGCCATGCTATTGTTCGTGATGTGACTGAGCGATCCGTCACTGCCATGTGCACAATGTTCCTGTCATCACGTGAAGTGGTGCACTTAGGTCGATGCGATCGAACACGTTGGTCTGTCGTACCTCCCTGAATCCAGTGGTCACAAATCCCCATTACAGTTGTTTGGTTTCGTCCAACACGACTACCGATTTCCCTGAAAGATAATCCACACTCTCAGTAGGCCACTATTCTTCCTCTGTCGAACTCGGATACTTGATCAAACGATGATTGTTGTTTACTACAAGGCATAATTGATTGTTTTTTTTTTTGAAAAAACCACAAGAAAAACACAATTGCCGAACTTGAAATCATTGAAAACTCCAAGCCTTAAATAGCACTTTGAAGTGGTGCCATAGGCGCACGTGATGTGCGTCTGCGCTGAAATTCTAATCATTTGCATATCTCACCTTCGCTAATGCATGTTGTTAATTTCATGTTATTTGCATGCTTCCTTCAAGTGTTGCATTTACGGTGGCCAGCAGCGTATTTTGAATAAACGTTTATTTAGTAGCCAAGACTTGTTGAAGAAATTAACAGCTTTAACCATTTCATCAGGAACAATCTTATAACTGGGGGATAAAATGTTTGCAGCAAGTGCCTGCCTATGTGTCATGCAGTGGTTATTAAGTTTTAATGATATTTTTAATAAGCTGTAGAGCTCCATTAATTATGCCACTCATGGCTTTTACTCCATGAGTACAGATATAAATGCAGTTGGCCCATGCTATCTGTGTGTATAATCATCGAAAACCAAATGTTTGTCTGCTATCCTGTTTAGATTTTCTTGCAATTTACATTACGGTGCCCGAGATGTGTTCTTTACTTCTAATCTTATAGAACAGTATTTGTAATGCTATGAGGTCAAGGTTTATCAATAAGCAAAATATTAAAATGAGAAAATGTTCAATCAATTAATATTTTATAACATACACATTGACAAATGACTATTACTGTGGCTAGTCACAGCATCTTTTCATATTCAAGTATATGAGATTTCCCTGTATTTTTAAAACTAGAGGACTTCCCTGTACTTCTAGATCTGTAGAATTTCCCATCTATAGCGGTCAATAAAAAAATAAGTTGAGCAATAACCAATAGTAGAATTCCAGATGATGCCCAAGCATGGCTGTTATAAAGTACCCAAAATTATCCCAACAGCGCCGTCAAAACCCAAAACTTCAGATTTGTACAAACAATCCAGATTAAATGAGGTTTAGTTTTTATTCCATTTTTAAAATTTAATACAGGTGTTAATTTTTGCAGAACCCTTGAGTGACTTCTGCAGAAAATACTGTTCTATAATATTAGGAAAATTAACAATATTAAAAAATTTAGTTGCTTTTTTTTTTTTTTTTTTTTACCAAACTTTATTACTTTATTAATGTGGTTTAAACAAACATACTAAGGAAAAACTTGCAGTATCAGTGATTCATTCTGACTGTTAGTAAATGTTAACTTACAAACTTTGATTAATAATTATAAGCAGTAACATAAATACAATTTCAAAGAAAAATTAAGCAAAAATACCACTGAAAAATAACTTACTTCGTCCTCTATCTTCATCAACAAAATCAGCATTAAAATAAACAGATTTTTTTCTACCCCATGCTTCAGGATTAGGCAAATCTATAAAAATAAAAACAATAACTAAATAATTATTTTTTTTATAGTATACAACTGCATCTAGGATAAAATCACATGAAACAAATGGTACAAAAACACTGATAGTTTGAATTAGGATTTATTTATGAAAATAACTGTTATTTCAACGCTGTTCCTTCTAGTATGGTTCCTTCTCAATAATTCTTTAAAGTTAAAATCAACTGTCTACCCACAAATATTTCTTTACACCACTACAGCATATCCATAGGCAATCCATTCAAGGACATATCATGGATATGTGGAATCGCAAGAACAGGATAGTCACATACAAGTTTAACATGTTCCCGCCAGTGCCAATATTCATTCACTGCAAGATGATGCTCAAACTCCTGCTTTACTTCATCTGGTGGCATGGTACTGTGGTGACTGAGGTAGATCCCACGGGTTTCTAGTTGCCCATGTTTCATTAAATGTTCTCTCTGTATTAATCAAGAACTTTCAGAAGACATATTACACAGCAAAAATTGGTCTTTATTTCGAGACTTCAGATATGCATGCTACTTTCTTGAACAGCCGGTCTTTCTTCTCTTTGCGCTTTTACCTAGGGTTGCCGTATATATCGGCACACATGCGGGGGTGTGAGATGTGCTCCTTATCCCTATCCCCACAGAGTTTTCACCCAATTCCTTTGATGGCAATTCAAAGGAACGACATCAGATGATGAAATATTTAAGAAGATCCATGCTGTCAAGTATTTCTTTTTTTTTTTTTTACACAAAATTAGGATATGAAATTAGAAAAATCAAAATGCGATTTAACATTATGAACAGGTAATAATGCACACATATAGCAGCAAAATAGTAATAAATATGTAATGTTAGAAGCAATTTCTTTGGAAACTGCAAATGCCTTCCCGATCTTATGACAGTTCGTGTCTTTAAGTCTCTATCTGATTTCGGTTCAGGTAAATTAGAGTCTGAACTTACATAATACCTATCTCGACAATACGCTGATGTCATTATAGAGTTTAACTGCTGTATTCTATGTCAGAGATTGCTGATGAATTGAGTGTCGCATGAAGATATCATAGATGACGTATATGTCTCTAGGCAGCCTGAGTGTTGTGCCGTACACCTGTTCTGCACAAGATGTTTGTATATCCTCCTTAATTGCTGTCCAGATACCAAATAGAACAATTGGAAGTGTTTCAATCCAGTTACTGTTCTCATGAGCCTTGAGAGACGATTTTAAGTGCTGATGAAATCGCTCAACAATGCCATTTGTCATTGGATTACAGGTTGTCATTGTGATTCTGTTTGTTCCCAAAATGTGAGTAAACTCTTTAAATATTGCAGATTTCATCTGAGAACCTTGGTGAGTTGTTATAACTGATGGGCAGCCAAAGTGAGACATCCAGGAGTTGAAAATAGCTCTGCAAATAGTTTCTGCTTTCATATTGAGGATAGGTATGGCTTCAGGCCATCTGGAAAATCTATCTATTAAAAGTCAAAAGGTACATGTTGCCTTCTGATGGCGGTAATGGGCCAACAACATCTATATGGATTTGTGAAAAACGTGCACCAGGAAGAGAGAATGTACCGAATGGTGCTTTAGTGTGTCTGGTTATATTCTATCACTGGCAAGAATGACAGGATTTTACCCATTTTTGATATGTTTCATATCGGGCCATACATAACGAGAACAAACGCGATTCGTAGTAGCTGCAATTCCTGGATGTGACAGATTATGAGGTGATTAAAGATGAGTCAGCGAAAGGAGTTTGGCACAAATGGACATGGAACATCAGCAGAGGTGTCACAGAGAATGTTACCATCGGAGTATTGGCACTGCTTGAATTCCAGCTTCAAAGATGATGCATTGTTTTTGAGAATGTTTTGTACCTTCGGATTATGCTGTTGAGCTTCAGAAAATTTCAGAGAAGTCCAAAAATGGAGATTTTGTTATAGGATCAATTTTGATTCTTGAAAGAGTATCAGTAACGTTTTTAGAACCTTGGACATGCCTCTAATCGGTCGAATACTAAGAAATAAAATCTAAATGGCGTAATTGCCTAGGTGAACATTTGTGAGGATTCTGCTTAAAAGCGAATATTAGGGGTTTCTGATCCGTATAAATTTGAAAATTTCTTCCCTCTAATATGTGTTGGAATTTTGTAATCGCAGAATAAATAATTCCCTATCATACGTGGACCGTTTTTGGTCACTTTTGTTCAGTTTCATAGAGATAAATGCTATAGGTTCCCATGTTTATTGAGACAACTGCATACGAGTGCTGCCTATTGCAACGTCTGAAGCATCTACCCAGATGCTTAGCTGGGCTCCAGGAATAGAGTGGCTCAAAAGAGTAGCCTGAGCAATGGCATTTTTAGTAACAATAATGGCTTGTTCAGCATTTTCGTTCCAATTTAACAGTGACAATGAATCCTTAACACGAGAATGAGATTTCTTTTTATTGATATATCCTAACAACTTTATTAAAGGAGAAAGAATATGTGCTGCTTTAGGTATAAAACATCTGTAAAAGTTAAACATGCGTAAAAATCGGCGAAGCTGAGTGAGGGTAGTTGGTTGAGGGAAATCTAAAATACATTTGACTTTGTCAGGAAGAGGTTCAATTCCATTTTCACTAAGGTGAAAACCTAAGAAATCAATAGATGTCTGACTAAAGGTGCATTTTGAAATATACATGCAAAGTCCATATTCCTGAAGTTTTGAAAATAAAGCTTTCAAATGCCTGCAGTTTTCTGCAGAGCATAAATATAACTTTGTGACTTCATTCATCTATAAAATGTTGAAAAGTCGTGGATGCATTACTTAAATTGAATTGCATACGGGTACTTTCGAATAAACTGAATGGCGTACATATGGCATTTTGTGAATGTCGGCATGTGTGTTCAAATCATGTCCAGGTCACCAATGTGATGATAGAGGTAGATCCCACAGGATTCTAGTTGCCCATATCTCATTAAATGTTCTCTCTGTATTAATCAAGAAATTTCAGAAGACATATTACACAGTAAAAATTTATCTTCATTTCGAGACTTTAAATATGCATGCTACTTCCTCGAACAGCCGGTCTCTCTTCTCTCTACGCTTCTATCTAGGGTTCTATTTATCAGCACAATTGCGGGGCGTGAGATGCGCTCCTTATCACTATCACCGTAGTACTATAGCTTATTCAGACACTGTATGTGCAACTGTTTGCCCAGTAACAATGTTCGTTCACTTACTTTGCAGTTTGTGTCATTTTTTCCTTCTTGACCACACATTTCTTCCAGTAATTGCAACTAAAAATGTGGTTAAGACATTTTCTTTTTTAATTTTTGCCCTTATAAATAACGGGTAACATGGACAAGGAAACAAGTGATTCAGCTGATGAATATGTAAATGGAAGCAGGAGAAATACATTAAGATCAAGAATACTCTCAACCTCTTCAGACAAGGATTTTGTTATGCAGCGTCTGCTTGATTCTTCAAGCATGACAAATTAGTGATGCATGGCTCCAGATGGGAGATTCGAGCATGGTCTATCAGTAAGTATGGGTTTGTAATGGATTGAATACACACAGAACCAATGATCTCTTGCTTTTCCAAAAGAAACAACTTACATCCTCTGGAACTTTCCACAAAAGTACTCATACAGCTTTTCTCACTATAACATAACATAATCAGTAGAGACCACTTTAAAATAGTAATAACGTTAAATACAATGGGTCAATTACAGTACCAAAAAGTTATACAGGAATCAGGCCTATATAATTTTTTGGTACTTAAAAGTCCGCATTTAAATTTTTGGTAATTAAAATTATATAGAGACCAGACCAAAATGTCACCAAGTTTGGTGACTTCCCACCAATTTAGCAAGATAGCCATTTACCTCATTGTTAAATAAACTTGTGCCTGTAAACTTATTTTTACGGCAAAGTTTCTTTTCTTCAAGCATTTCATGTTACATTATATATATATATATATAAACGCAATTTCACTAAAATTATTTACATATATACAAAATTCATAACATCGGCCCCTTCCCAACAACTGCACGTCCCAGGTCGAAAAATCCCTGGACAAAAAACCATGCTTATAATTAAGGCAAATCAATGCAATACTAAAAACAATAATTTCAATAAAAAACATACAGCTAATCAAATACTAAATCAATAATTAATTCCATGAATTTACAAATTTTTATGCAAATAGAACCATGGTCTCAGTTTATTAATCACATTATGTATACTATGAGGACTAGGTACTATGGTCTTAGTAAGGGGTAGCTTGTCGTAATGACTGATTTTAAGCTTAGAATTAGATGACATATGGATCCAAATATGATGTCCTTCAGCCTGTTTAGGACTGTTCCAGGATGACTGGAGCTTAGGAGAAAGTTCTCCCTGTCGAATCACATTCTATAACCACATTTTGTAACCTTCGTTGAATTGACATCCTGCAGCTCTTGTGTTCTACTGGGCACTCATATTCTCAGTCACCAAACTGACTTGCTCTCATGCATCGCTCAAATCATGCATGGAGATTGAATGTACTCTTTAAGTGATGAATATGCATTCCCAGGGTGACCAAAAATTTTATTGATTTTTTCCCTTTGTATTGTAGTTAATATTTCCTCATTCAAACTATAGCACTACTGATTTTCATTTCTTGCATTTCTGTGATAACAGGTTTTTTCCCCTTCCTTTTAATTTATTGGCGAAGCTGAGTGAGGGTACTTTTTTAGTCTCCTTTCAACTAGAAAAGCTTTTTGTTTTGTTGATTGTACTTCTATTGTATTGCATTGCATTTTTCAGATAGCAGTATAAGTGTAGAATTCTAGAGAGCAAGTTAATTATTCAAATCATAGTGAAAAATTTTATCTCAAGCTAACATTCCTCTTTCAGGGAAAACAAAAGAAAATTTACAAAACCTTATACCGTCTTTTTCTGAAAATAAGACATCCTCCGAAAATAAGCCCTATCGTGATTTTCGGAACTTTTTGTAAAATAAGACATCCTCCAAAAATAAGCCCTATTGTGATTTTCGGAACTTTTTGTAAAATAGGAAATCCCCCGAAAATAATCCCTAGTTAAAATAATGTGACAAAAAGAACTCGTTAAAAAATGCTGTTGATTTATTAAGTAATAATATGTTTAGCTTTCCTAATACTCGTATTTCAGATAAATGTTTGAAACAAAATATTTGGAGAAATTTATTGTTTACCTCTACAGTTCGTTTCAAATTAATTCTTGGAATTTATCTTAAAAATACAACATAAGGCAGCAGTCTACACTGAACGACAGTGCAGGTATACAACATTCATTCATTTCAGTCTTGTAAGTCTGATTATTTCCTCATATATAATTTTATTTAAAAATAAAGTGAATAGTTTTTAACCCCAGTTAAAATGAGTACAAAACGAAAGAGCTATTCCGTCAAGTATAAAAAGGGAATTGGGAGAAGACTCCATGGGTGTAAATCTTGTAGCATTCTGTAAAGATAAGATGCTGGATCTCCGTATGGTTCGTAAATGGCGTGCAGACTACGATTACCTGTGTCAACTGGTGGACCAAGGAAATGAGAAAAAACACAAAGTTGGATCAGGTTGGCAGCCGTTATTTTCTGAGTTGGAAGATTGCATCTGGGAATGGATTGCAGGCAGGAGAGCAATGGCTTTGGTTGTGCACAGGGCTGATATTAAAAAATTTGCACTTGAAACAGCAATTGAATTTGATATATCCACAGAAGAATTTAAAGCATCGTCACACTGGTTGGACAACTTCCTTAAACGATATGAACTGTCTCTAAGGAGATCAACAACATTGTTTAAGCTGGAAGACAATGAAGTTGTTAAGCGTGCACTTGCGTTTAAGCTTTTTGTTGATGGCATCGATTTTTCGAAATACCAAGTCTCCAACATGATTGCTATGGATGAGACGGCGATATTCCTAGACCAAGGATCTCAAACAGTTCTCAGACAGTTCACCACAAGGCTTCTTCGTCAATTTACGTTCCTTCTACCGGTTACGATAGTGCACGTGTTACCTGTATTTTGGCGATTCGTCTAGATGGCAAGAAAGTATCGCCATTTTTAATCACTAAAGGTAAAAAAGACCAGATTCAACGTGTTTCAGGAATTTATGTCATTGAAAGTGAAAAAGCCTGGTGCACCCAAGCAGTTATAAGAAAGTGGGTTGATTTTATGCTGCCACCACTGTTGAGGGGTCAGAATAGAGGTTTACTAGTTTGGGATTCAGCCAGTACTCACCGCGCTAAAGACATGAAAAACTTTCTTGCTGAGAGGAAGATTGATCAAATAATGATTCCGGCAGGAATGACTGGTTACCTCCAGACACTTGACATTGCAATAAACAAGCCATTCAAGGATCATTTGCGGATGGAAATCAATGAATATATTGAAAACAGAATGGTGAGAAATCATCGAGGTAATTTTGTAAAACCAGGCTTACAAGAAGTTGTGAATTGGGTAAAAAATTCATGGGACAAAATAACTGATAGTGATGTTTCCAATGCACTACGAACAGGCTACTTAGACAAGAAGTATTCATTTAACGATAGCTATATCGCAAGACATGAGAGATTCGGACCAATGATTCAACAGGAAATGGATTTGGAAGAAAATCAGAATATAATTCAGAATTTTATTTATGACGATGTTCCAGAAGAAGATGACATGACTGTAATTGAATAAATTTAAATTTCTGTATTCTGTGTAAAATAAATATTAAATAAAAATATATAAATATACTATTATTTTTGCCCTCCCCCGAAAATAAGCCCTGGCGCGTATTTTGGACCAAAAAAGAAAGTAAGACAGTGTCTTATTTTCGGAAAAAGACGGTAGTGAGTAGTGCTTAGTGACTTAGGCTCGAAAGTTATCGGACAATGACTATCTCCAAAGCCTGAGGGGCAGAATTTCTCTGGCTAATATTTTACTTGGAGTTGTCTTTTTGAGACATTGCAACTCAGACCTATATTTAAGTCATCCACTTCTAAGCATTAATAATATAATACAATGCACTGATAGCATCACTGAACTTAAGCTTGGAAGCTACTGTAACACACGTAAAAATTTTTGAGCATGACTCTGTGATAGAATGTCACTAATAAAAGCACAGCTGGGGGAAATTTAATGGGAAAAATCTGTGTGGGTAATAAAACAGGAGCCAAATGTTATAATCAATGATAGCCACAGTACATTATTACAGCTATCACAGGAAAAAGGACATACATGAGGTCATGCAGACCACTTTTTTTATCCCCACTCCTCACGTTTACGGAAGTGTACACTAAGTAAAAAAAAATGAAGGACAGTTGTTAATCTCCTATCTTAGTCAATTGATAAAATTCTTCAACTTGTGTTTTTCACGTAATAAAAACGTGGCTTAGAGGATGAGGATACTTCTTTCTTCGATGTAGTCATTAAGTTGTTTAAGTAGAATGGCTTGCATAATTTTGCTCAGGTATAACAACACACTGATGGGTCTGTAAGATTATGGTGCTGCAGCAGGTTAACTGGGTTTCAGGATGGGAGTAATAGAAGCCATCTCCCATTCGCTTGGGAAATACTGCCATTTTAAGATGATATTGCAAAGATGATACACAAACACAACTTTGTGAACAGGAAAACAGCTTTAATTTATAAGTCAAACAGGAAAAACCAGCATTACATTTGTAAATTTTCATAGGACTAGTTTTGATGGGTTTTACCGGACCACCATCCTCAGCTGCCAAACCGCAAATGAACGAGATAAGAATAGCTGGGCAATGGATAAGCTACTGGGGCCATCTTTTAATGAAACAAGAATTCTTCAATGGCAGCTTGGACCTCATTATCATCAACAAATTGCTGTCCCTTCAGAGAGTTCTTGAGTGGACCGAAGATGTAGTAATCACATGGTGAGAGGTGTGGGCTATGGGGGGATGTTTGAGAACCTCCCAGCTGAATTGCCGTAACAATGTTTGACATGAGATGAGGATGAGCAGCCATATGAGGATGAGCATTATCATGCAAGAGGATAACCCCACGTGATAGCATGTGACATCGACAGTTCTTGATATTCTTTCTCAATTCCAGCAATGCGGCACAGTACATGGCAGCAGTGACAGTCATGCCCATAGGTAACCATTCCAACAGTAGTGGGCCATCAACATCAAAGAAGCACACATTAACCAGTTTACCATTCTGAAAATCGCAAACATTTCATGCCATTTTTCTCCTCCAAAGTTGAAATTTTTTGTGTCTAAAACTGACCTCAAAGTATTTCTTTCCCCCTTTTACCGGCTGTGAAAACCTATTTAGAAGTTCTATTCAAATCAGACTGAACCGCATACCTGTCACACTGAAGGACGCTGAATAATGACCCCCTAGCGAGGACCATAGAACACAAAGACTAGTGTATTCCTTAGAGCAGATACTTTTCCCTTTGACCTCACTTCCTACACCAAACCCAAATCTATTGCAATCTATTACAATGTACAGTTTTACAACTGTCAAGTAAAATCTTTATTTAAAGTAAAAATAAGTGCCTTAGCTGGTATCGCCTATTTGAAATAGTCTTCAATTTTGTTTTACTATTTTCTTGATGCACTGTAACAAAAATAGTGATCGAATTATTTGCTATACATTTTTATATATTTAATTAAATGATTTAATTCTTTTATGTAAAAAAAAAATCTTTCTTTACCTTAGATATTTAAGGTTCTTACTAAAAATTGTAATTTTTTTAATTTAGAGTTCTTTTTTTTTTTTTTTTTTAAAAAAATTTTTTTTTTTACAGCTTATTGTACTTTTTCTACAGAAAAGTTTTCATTATGTGAAGCGCTTATTTCAAATAGTAAGAAAGTAGTAACCGTTTTTAGCTGTTCTTGTTGAATAGATTACTAGAGGAGTGACCATTCTTTTAACTAATGGACTGAAAATTCAACAACGTTCATAATAAATTTAAGGAGCACATTTTTTATTATTTTTAATTTTTAAAATTATATCATTGCAACTATCTTTATAATTCCATTAATACTCCCTTTTCCTTATTCTAGCCTCATAAAAGTAAATGGCTTCAAGAATTATATCCAAGAATAGATAGAATATATACATTCAAGAATAGATGGAATATATATATTCCAGAATAGATGGAACATATATATTCAAGAATAGATAGATTATATATATTCAAGAATAGATAGATTATATATATTCAAGAATAGATAGAATATATATATTCAAGAATAGATGGAATATATACATTCAAGAATACATAGAATATATATATTCAAGAATAGATGGAATATATTTATTCAAGAACTATTATTAATTTGGTAAGACTACCCCCATAAAATCTTTTCAGCAAAGTTTGATTAGGTGAACTAAAATACTTATCTAAATTTATTTCTTAAGGTTTTGAATAAGTGAATTAAATAATAAAAAATAGAGTAAATAAAAAAATCTGAAGGGTTTCAGATTTTTTTAGGGTTTTAAGATTTTTTCGGAAGGGTCTTCTAAAACAGTTTGTTAAGGTTTTTTATGTTTCCGCTGAGGTCGCAGTCTACCTGTCTGCTGCACTTGCTACTATTAACCCCCTTTTTTCCTTTTCAGTTTCCTCTTTTTTTTTTTTTTTACCTATATTACTAAGCAGCATTTTCTTCGCACTTATGGCAAAGACAAATACATCAAAATTGCAAAAATTTAAAAAGTTGCATAGCAGCATATATTTAGAATTCCCGATACCGTGTTGTGTTGGCATATATACTACGGTCTATTAAACTGCACATATTTTTTGCTACACTTCAATTAAATTTATTTGAAGGAAATATTCTAATTAACTGATCATCCAAGGCTAGTTAAAAATGACACCAAAGGTTGCAAGTTTTCAAATTTAATATCTTGTTTAATATTTGTTCTATGAGAGTCAAACTTTTAAATTTTTTTCATAACAAAAATAAAAATTTCCCAAATATAAGTATAGGAAGTGAGAGATCACACTAAAAGTTAGATTTCATTATTTGTTGGGGGAAAACGAAGTACTTTTTGCGTTTTTATTTTTTCATAACAAGTATAAAATTTTCCCAAATGTAAGAATAGGAACCGGGAGATCGCATTAAAAATTAGATTTCGTTATTTGTAAAAAATATTGGTTTTTCTAAATTTCACATTGGCAAAACATGAATATTTTTGTCATTTAAAACGCTCATAATTGGAAGTGTATGACTACGACCAACGGTTGTGAAGATCAAGACAGCTTAACCCTCTCAGCATTATGACCGCCTTTATCCAGTCATCAGAAGTTTTGCTCCTTGGCACATATTAGCTTATAATTTAGGATATTTTGCTTTCTTACTTTCTTTAATAATGTAAATATCATCTTAACGAATGTAAGTTTATGAAAATACAGACAAAATTAAGTAATTATGAGAGATCTAAAATCCTGTGCCACTCAGAGGGTTAAGGACTTTTACGCCGGGTAAGGCTATGTGTAATACGTTTGGCATGGCCAATTGCAGTAAAAAAGAGAGGGGGAAAATTAGATGTTATAGTAGTCCGATACAAATTTTTAAAGTTCAATGTCTAATCGTTTTTGAGTTATTTGAGACACATAGGTATGCACATACAGACCTTATGAAAAAATCTCTTTTGAATCCATTTTTACAATCCATTTTGAAAAAAAAAAAAAAGTGTCCTTTGTGATGTTCTTACATACAGATGTCACTCAAAAAATTCGACCAAATGAACTCCGGACTGGTGGTCACAATGGATATTTTCCTTGAAATATTATATCCAAAATTCCTTGTGATTACAATACTTCCTTTGTTTCGTACAAGTGAATAGAATTAGTAAAATAACATGCAAAAGAATGAGTACTCAAAGTGACATCGAAACTCTTCATTCAAACAGTAAAACTAAGAAATTTCTGAAGAAAGCAAAAATTAATATAGAAAATCTTTATTTATATTACATTTATCATGAAGGTGTAGATTAGGCTACGTAATATGACACAGTATACAAGAGTTTGCTTGAGAGGAGAGGCGATTTCGTATTTCCTAACATTAACTGGCTCGTATTAAAATACACATGGCAATAATAATATGTGTCTTTCGTTTAGTGGGATGCATTGTTTGTATACTTTATTGAAACTCACAAATATTTTGGTCCTTTGCAGAATTTATGGCCAGATATTTGCTGGGTACCTTAGTATTATCACAACTACCTTGATACAATTAGGGATTTTTGAAAGAATAAAAAGAATGGTAATTTCAAATCGGAGAAATTTATTTATTTCATGTCAGGTATGTTATTATAGATATATATTTTAATTTTAATTCGATATTTATCCTTGAGAATAGTTTATAAAACAACTTACAATTTTTTTTTTTGTCGTTGCATTTATTCTGCATATCTCGTATATAATTATTCCAGTCTACTACAATCTTACCCGCCATTTCTAACTCTTCCAAGCAAAATTTAACATTTCTTAAATCTTTATTCCAGCAGTATACAAATCTGTCTCCCACAGGAAATGGCAAATGACTATTCGTGAACCAAAATACTACATATTATTGAAAATATGTTGTGCAAAATATAATTAGACAGTTAGGAAGGAACTCAAAGAAACAATACAGCAATCCAAATTTCGAACATGACTGTTGTTTCTTTTAAAATTCCTGAACTTTTAATGCTCTAGCTTTTTCAATTAATGAGATTTAAAAAATAGAAATGTATTGATTAAAAAGTAAAAGAAACATTAATAGTATAAGTTTTGAAAAATGAGATGTAACTTCGAAAATTTCAGTTCAACAATGTCATTTATAATTGGCACAACATAGTCATAATGAAATTTAAAGCAAGTAATATTTCCATTCGTGTAGGTAAAGTGATAAAACAAAATGCATACATTAGGTATAACATTTCAATGCAATTCATAGTTCAGAGAATAATATACAGATCATATTCTCAGGCTACCATTAGAAACTGAAAAGATAGCATTTAAAACTTTCAAATCTCTTTGTTCATTAATAGAAGGGAGAAAGCTGCTGTGGATCTCATAAGATGTGTTGAGGGGCTATCCATTCATTGAAAGTGATCTCCCATCCTTTACTTTACTGAAACAACCCTGTTGCGATCCTAATGCAACACCGCTGAGAAGATAAGTGTGACTAAATAACCCATCAATCACCCTTTTTCATTTTTGACTCATTCTGGGGGCCTGGAATAAGACGCTGTGACGTATGTGTCTCAGGAGTTATGGTGAAGCCCAAATTTCATCCCGACGAGAATCTGCCGTTACTAACGGATGACGATGCATTTCTTCTGAATGTGTCTCTCTCGGGACAAACGGTGAACTGGTTAACGTAATTTACACATTCTAGTGGACGTGCGAGACTTCTTCGAGTGTGGGGATAAAGAGTGTTGCCATTCTATGCTCATGCTTTTCGTGGATGGATCAAAGTAATGGCACCATGTTTCATCAATGGCAGTTATCCTTCAAAGGAATTGGTTCCCCATTTTATGGTACAATATTAAGGTGTTGCATGGAAACAGACGTGCAATAAATCGTCTACTCCTCTGTCAAATGTTTTAGCACCCATTGCGCACAAACCTCGTGGTATCGCAGCCTTTCAGGAAATATTGTGTGCACACTCTTCCTATGCTTATAGACATTTCCTCTGCTATTTCTAGAGTGATTTGCTGATTTATTTTCACATGAGACAGTCCACATCTGCAACTGCTTCCTGGGTGATCACCACATGTGCTTGACCAGGTCATGGCCTGTCGTCAGTACTGCTTCTTCCTCTACAAAAATCCCTACACCATCAGAATACCCATCTATATTTCATACACTTTATACCACACACATTTTGTATTCGACAACAGATTCCAGAAGCACCCACTTTTTCTGCTGTTAAAAATTGCACAACCGTGTGTTGACACCGTTTGGACGCATCCCTGATGCGAACGATGCCTTTTAACGTGGTCCAATGCTATCACATACGCATCTAGCAGGATCTGACGATATTGCATGTACACCCAGCACTCTGCGCCCTCTATAGGGCCACGCACAGTCATCTTTCTTTTCAAATGGCAGAGTTATTACAGCAAAACCACTTTCACTTTGAAAGACCCTTATATTAAAAATTTTTCTGCTACTAAAAAAATACATAAAATACTTTAAAAATAATTATATGCTTTGATGGTAGCCTTAAGACATGCTTGATGATCTTGACTGGATTATATAGTAGACAACTCGAAAATTAATATTATCAGTACTGCTGTTTATGTTTCCAGAAATCTTATTATTTTGCAAGCTGGTCATCGTAAGGAGGTTTATTACAGAGACTCTTTAAAAGACATACAAATACTATATGATCAAATGGCCAACACAAAATTTGCATTATTACATGTTTTAGCCTCTGTTTTCATTAACTTCTATTTTCCTGATCATATAAAAGTGGACATGGGGCTTAGGGGGTTGAGAAAAGATGTTTCAACCTTCTTATTTTCACATATAAATTTGATGAAGCATAAAACTATATATCATTGCTGATATTTACAAAATAATTAAATTAAAAAAATTTCAATACAAACTGACACATGTTTTATTTTACAAGAAAGGTTAATTAGTTATCCTTAAAACTCTCTCACTATTAAAGTAATTACTCATATAAAATATTTTATTAAAACTTTTATATTGCATTTTACTGAATTTAATTCATGCAAACATACTGAAAAAAAATGCTTATTATAATTTTAGAATGGTAATTATTATATTAATAATAATTCTGGTAAGTAAAAGGTATGGATTTAAAGCATTTTTTAAAGTATTTCCAAGGAGTTTCCATATGAATGCACTAAATCTATTCCTATTTTATCTTTTTAATCCAGAAATTATTAAACATGTTCTGCAGTTTTTAAAAAATATCATTATTTTTAATATAACCTCTTCGTTTGAAATGGGAATTACCTTCATCCTCTTTCTGTTCTGAGTCACTTTTCTCATCTTGCTCTTCATCATAATTGTCCCATTCATTATCTTTCTCATCATCAGTAATAGGAAGTACTTCTTCCTTCATAAAATTAAAAAAAATACATTATATAATTGCATCATTCAGTAATTTAACAGAGTGAAAAGGAAAAGAAATATATTACATGCCACAGAAACATAGCAATACATATCTAATAATTCAAAAAATAAGACAAGGTCTGTCATTATAAAAATTTACGCAACTTATACATTAACAGAAAGATTTTAGTAAATAATTTTCCTTTTAAACATTTGTTCTGATGATATACTGATGTACCTCTGTCTCCACAGAAGTTGATACTCAGCATATGAAATTTAAACATCATGTCTTAGTAAACAATTTTTTGTAGTGTGTGTGTCATCCAAGTAATATATTAGTGGTTGAATGAAAACTGTTGAGTTTCCAGTCATGATTGTCTCTCTCACCAATAGCGCATTATCTATGCTGCACCCATATTCTGTTTTTGTTATAATACAATGCGGAAATTGCACTCTTTTCTATTGTCCCATACTAGGAGCATGAAAAAGGTTTTATGACCTAGATAATTCATATGGTTTTATGATCCACATACAGTTTCAGTACCCAGTATGAACATATACAGTCCGTCAAATAATGTCCAATGTTTGCCTAGCATACCTATCTTGTTAAAGTGGGATGAATGGATCATCAATTACCATCAGATTGTTAAAGCAAGTGTACAGGTACAAGAAGTTTTTCTTCCCTCACTCTGTTTCTGCTCTTATCAATGATGGAGACTGATAAAAGACTCATTGGTGATCAACTCAGGATCAAATTTTAATGAAACTTGAAAGAAATTCTCAGGAAAATCAAGGCTGTTTAGAGAGATTATGCCCTAAAAAAGGGAGGAGGGAACAAACCATGAAAAATTTAAAAAAAGGTTGATCAAGATATTATTATTATTTGAACATTCAATAGTATTATCCACCACAGATTTCTTCCTGAAGAACAACCAGCAAATGTTGACTTCAAGTGTTAAATATATCATATGTGTTGGGAGTGAATACATTTATGAGATGGTGATGGATAACTCCTGCAGCACAACTATGTGTTTTCACATTCAGCAGGGGCTGCCTTTAAGTTCTGACATGTAATTTGATTACTTTGCTAGATCATTCTCCACTTAACCAGACTTGGCCCATTGCAACTGTTTTTTATTCCTAAATAGAGAAATACCAAGTGTCACAAGTATGATAAGGTGACTATAAAATTTCAACCAAAAGCTGAAAAAGATGACTTAGATCTCCCTCTCGAGAACTTTCAGGATGTTTCAAGCAATGAAAACAGAGATGGCCTACAGACAAACACAGAGGGGCCAAAATATTATCACTGTGCTGACATTTTTCAATGAACCTGTCTGCATAATGTAAAGGGCATGTGATTAAGTGGAAATGGTATTTAATTACTGCTGAAGAAAAATAGGAATCATTCTTGCACTTACTTTTGAGAGTGACGGGAAGGGCTGTTAATTAAGCGAATTTGTTAAAGGGAAAATTGTTTTAAGATTTGGAACAAGTATCTCCAAGCCTGCATGACTGGTTGGTTGTTCACGATCTGCCATTGTTAGTACTTATGCAAAGTGGATAAATGAAAGTGAAATTAGCAGTAGACTCCAACGTTAGCAGTAGGATGTCTATGCATCATCACAGAAAAGGCATGTTGAGACTGTCCTATCTGGTACAGCAAAATCAGTGCTAGACAGTGGCTCAGCTGAATGTCCAATACAATGCAGGTCCAAGTGAGAATGCTTTGGAACATATAGATCAAAGTAAGATGTTAGATATGGGACTACACAGCAGACATCCCACTCATGTGCCTCTGTTGACCAAGTGCCATTGTCAACTACACTTACATTGGCCCCAGGAACATGGAGACTGGACCATAGATAAGTGAAGGAGAATTAGTTGCCTGGTCAGATGAATCCCGATTTCTCATTCATAATATCGATGGTTGTGTCAAGGTATGCTATTTTCCAGGTGAACAGTAGCTCCTCCCTCCTATACAGCAGATCATACACAGGCTCATGTTGGCGGTATTACGCTTTGGCGGACATTCCCATGGGTGGCTCTTGGACCCTTAGTTTTGGTAGAACAGATCATGAAAGCTGCGGATTATCTGATCAGTTGCACCTTTACGTGGCATCTGTCTACCCAAGTGGAAATGGAATCTTCACCCCATGTCACAAGGTCCAAAATGTGTTGGAAATGTGTTGTCTTATGGTTCAAGAAACATAACGAAGAATTCTAATTAATGTCCTGATAACCTAACTTGATGGATCTGAACCTGACAGAGCACATTTGGAATGTCATGGAGTAGCAGCTCACAGCTCAAACCCCACCATACTGGAATAGCCTAACTTTGTGTGACTGCTGCTTAGACATTTGGTACAACCTGTTTCCAGTCATCTACAAAGAACTCGTGTAGCATCCATGTCAAGGAAAGTTGCAGCTGTTTTGCTGACCAAAGGTTGCACAGTGCATTATTGAGTAGATGGTCATAATATTTTGGCTCTTCAGTATAATTGCAAATGAGGAGAATTTTGAAGGAGATATGACTGATGTATTCTAAATTTGTAAAATAAAATTTATATGACATCAGTTTGGACATTTATCATACGGACTATGCATTTTTCGGTATGAACTGTGAATGAATGATGCTGCATACAGTTTTCACTATGATGTTCAATTCATTAGCAATAAATATGCTGAATGCATAAGGCACAGGTTCTTTTGAATTAAGCTTTTAATGTGGGTCAGATTGTCATTTACAATGAAAGTTACTGATTGTTCAGACTGGTGCTCATTTTCCATGAATGGCCTACCCCTATTAAAAAAAGTTCATTAAAACTATATCCGTTTTCATGACATTAATATTAAACACAACATACTCTAAAAGTTGGTATTATGCCCTTCAGATGCATAAATATGATGCTCAGTTATTTGAACACATTTACATAAATGCAACTAAGTGATAATGGAAGAGAATGTCTGCCAATGAGTGAAGCAACACTAACAATTTAACAGCAAAATACCAAAGCAGCTGTAAACAGCTCTGGCAAATTATAATGATATTAGCAGACATACATTTATAAAGGTCTTTTATTTTTTAAAATAGATATGGTAGAACGAATTATATAGGTGAAAAGAAGACAAAACTGATCACAATTACTATTCTCTGAAATTTAAAAATTATTTATATTTACTAAAGTCTCTGATTCATGTGAAATTCAGACTTTTTAATACATAAAAGAGATTTCTATTCAAACTATATTATTTGCTGCACAGTTGTTCCTCATTGCAAAAGTAAAAGTCAAGTATTTTACGTGCAATGCACCGACTTGTATTGGACCAAAAAACTGATTTTTTTATCTCATTTATTACAATATACACAACCATATGCAGCAGTATGATTCATTTTTCTATGCAGTTCAATTCGTTCATTCACACAAATTTTAAAAAACAATATTTTAGCTTGAATGCATAATTCTTATTTTTCAGGAAAGAGCACGTACAGAAATGCTCTTAATGCATTTTATTTTTAAACGCTATTACATACCTACATATTACGCCATTACAGCAGTTACAAGAAACCATGCATAAAACTGAATGTTACACATAATACAATATTTGTGTCATACACATACCAGGGAAAGTCTAAACTATTTTCCCAGTTACCTGTCCTTCATGTCTGTCAACTCCAAAAAATAACCTTTAATGTGCATATTTATTGTTACTATTAAATAATAAAGAATCTGTATCTATATCTTAATGTTCCTTACATTGTGGAAAAACAACACCTAGAGTCATCAAATTTTGAACACATGTAGTCCTTTACTCAAACATGTGGAAGTATGAATTTAAAATTCAAATTTGTTTTTGATTTATTTCACATTTTGTATGAATTTAATGAATTCTTGATTAATAAACTCAAAATACTGAAAGTGAGCGGCGGTAACGCTATTCAAAATCAATTCAATCCTTTATCTCCAGCATGCCAGACTATTGCCATTCCGTAAAATGTAAGATCTTAATGTAAGATGTTAAAATCTTTCAATTTTAACAAAAAAAAACTTGGCTACTTAAAACAATGTGTTGCTACTGCCTGAAATAAAATACTTTTATCTTCCTCTAGCAACATGTTGCCTGTTACGACATCCACTGCCCACCGAGAGAGGGCGCTGTATAAACCTTCTAGTTTTCTCTGTAATATATTAGTGAGTAGTAATAAAAGTGTTGTCCGAAGTGGTCGTGTTAAATTTTTCTAAGTGTGGAGTCAAAGTTTCTGCTCCCTGTACAAAAGAAGTGAACATAAGTTTTTGGTGTCAGGAGCGGGATTAGGTGAGAATAAGGTGGTGATCATGTGTATCGTCAAATTTTGCGTAAAAAATTCTCTGGTGATTTGGAGATGTGTGTTGTGCGAAAATCGAAAGTGAAACTGATGGTTTCATTGTTTAGATTGTGGTGAGTAGCAATTTCGGTTTTTAGAAATAACGTTTAGTGAGAAATCCTGTTTATTAATGTTGTATACTGAGGTGTTTTTACTTGATAATTTGAGTTGATAGTGTCTTTGTTGAGTTTGATGTGTTCTTTTTGTTTTGTGCTCATTGTGTTCTAATTGTCAATTCAGGGTTATTATACTTTTCTTTGAATTAAGATGAGTCTGAAGTCACTTAAGTCATTAAAAAAAGACGAGTTGATGCTCGTGGCGGAAGAGTTAGGATTAGTAATTCCAAGCGGGGCGAAAATAGTTACTTTGAAAACCTTAATAGAAAGTTCTGAAGTTTATGCAAGTGATGCTGAATTTGTGCAAAATGTTATTGATAATATTCTAGAGGAAAAGAAAATACAAAGTGAGAAACAAAAATCAGAAAACGAAACTAGATTACAGTTAGAGAAAATAAAACTTTCTCAGTTAGAGGTGGAATTGGCTTTAGCTAACACTAGAAATGTCTTGCTACAAAATCAAAATCTTGAAACGGACACCTCAAACAGAAATATGGAAAATCTAATTAAAAGTGTAAAAACATTAACAATTTCGGTACCTACCAAAGCAGAATCCTTTAATCTCTTTTTCCAATCAATTGAACGGGCTTTTAGGACAAAACAAGTACCTGAAGACTTAAAAGCAGAAATCCTATTAAATATTTTGGGAGAGAAGGTCACTAATTTAATGGTATATGTAAAGGAAGAAGGTATTAATAATTACGATAAACTAAAGTCTATAATTTTAAAGGAATTTCAGCCAACCTCTCAAGAGTGTTTAAATTGTTTTCGTACTACGCAGAAATTGTCATCTGAGTACTTTGTACAATTCGCATCAAGTTTAAGCGCAAATTTTGAATATTATTGCCAGTTGAGAAAAGTACAAGATTTTAAATCGTTATGTGATCTTATGGTTTCGGATAAAATATTCAGTGAACTTGATCGTGAATTAAAGACCCATATAGCAGTTAAACAGGGAGAGACATGGTTCGAATCCCAAACTTTAGGTCGTGAATGCGATATTTATTTGTCATCAAAAGGTAAACAAAAACCAGAATCCCTTTTTGCAAAATCATTTTCAAGTAACGATAATAAAAGAGGCGATGGAAATAATGTTAGTAGTATCGTAATTATAATTACAAAAATATTTCTAATGTATATGTATCTGGAGCAAAAGATCAAACATGTATTTTGTGTAAAACTAATCAAAACCGCCCGATACAAAATTGTCCTAATTTTAAAAGGGTTTCAGTAAATGAGCGAGTTGAAATTATTAAACAAAATAACCTTTGTTTTAAATGTTTTTCGTCGGGGTGTAATGCAAAAAAGTGTAGAGCGAGAAATTGTTTCTGTGGGAAAGCTCATCATCCTATGATTCATTTCCCTAAGCCAAATAAGGTCCTTTCGAAAATAGAGAACGGTGACGCCGATCAAACTCAATGCAATTCTTCAGTGTCAAGGTCAAGCCCATTACATAAATCATCGGTGCTGTTACTCACGTGCAGTGTATACGTTAGCTCTGTTGATAAACCAAAATTCAATAAATTAACGCGCATTTTATGCGATAATGGCTCCGAAAGAAGTTGGTGTACGAAGTCCCTTGCAAATGGTTTAAAATTAAAATCAATTAGAAAGGAAAGATTGTCAGTTTTTTCCTTTGGCTCAGCAAAGCCTACCGAGAAATTATATGACGTAGTAGAATTAAAATTATCTAGTAGATATAACCCTAATCAGTGTATTCAAATTGAAGTGTTAGTGGCCGATACCATTACAGCGGCATCTGTTTCTGTTCCAAATAAAGAAGTACAAAATATTATGCAGTCCCGCGGATTAGTTTTAGCCGACTGCTGTGACAGTAATATAAACATTGAGATATTAATTGGTGCAGACGTGTTTTGGCAAATTATTGAAGCCTCTACATTCGAAAAAATAAATCAAGAAATTACTTGCGTGCCAACGATTTTCGGGTTTGCTTTACAGGGAAGTCAAGATGTTTACAGTCCAAATGTTAAACCTGCAGTTTCAGCGAATTTTTGTGTAGCCGCTTCAGATGTTCAGGTATTGTGGGAACTCGATGCTTTAGGAATTAAAGAAAAGGAAGAGTTAAATATAGTTGATAAAGCGTTGATAGATGAATTTGAGAAAAATTTAAAATTCGCGAATGAGAGATATGAAACTGATCTATTATGGAAATTTAGCTATGACGAATTAGGAAACAATTATTTTTTAGCTAAAAAGCGGTTTCAGGAGTTAGAAAAGAATTTTTCTACAAATGATTGGGTTGCTAATGAGTATAGGGAAATAATAAATGACCAAAAACAAAATGGAGTTATTGAGGAATGTGAGAGAGATGAGCATGAGTATTTTATGCCTCATAGAGCAGTTGTTAGAGAAGATAAAGAAACAACCAAAGTTCGGATTGTCTTTAACTGTAGTTCAAAATCTAAAGGTAATCTTTCCCTGAACGATTGTTTGGAAACTGGCCCAAATTTAAATCCAAATATTCTTGATGTAATTCTAAAATTTCGTAATTACAAAATAGCGTTCAGTGGTGACATAGAGAAGGCTTTTTTAATGATAAAAATTTCTGAAAGAGATAGAAAGTTCTTAAAATTTCTTTGGTATTCAGATAACCCTAATGAAGAATATAAAATTATGAGAATGAAAAGACTACCGTTTGGATGTAAAAGTTCCCCTTTCATTTTGAGTGCTACGATAAAGCATCATATAAAAAAATATGAGGGAAGTAAACCTAAGTCATTTGAAATGTTAAATTCATCACTTTACGTAGACGATTTATATTATGGCGGAGACAGTGTGAGAGAGTCATTTGACTTGTCGTCGGATGCTGTATCAATATTAAAGAGTGGTGGATTTAATTTGAGGAAACTGAGGTCGAACAGTAGAGAATTAGAAAAACTGTGGATAGAACATGGACTTAGCGATAGTGAGATGGTGGGAGTTCAACAGCTGAAAGTCCTAGGGTTGAATTGGAATCCTGATAAAGATGAGTTGTCGTTGGAGGTGAAGGGCTTGGTGGATTCGTGGAAAACGTTGCGACGCACTAAAAGATGTGTTTTGCAGACAGCTGCAAGAATCTTTGATCCTATTGGTTTGATTGCGCCATTTGTGATACGTATAAAGTTATTGTTACAGGAAATTTGGGAGAGAGCGTGTGATTGGGACGAAGAGTTGCCAGAGGACTTGCGGCAAAAGTGGATAACGTGGTGTAGCGGAACTGGAAAATTAATAGACGTTACTATTCCGAGATATTGTTTCCTGGGTTGCAAGAATGAGCAAGCGGAAGTACATGTGTTTTGCGACGCTTCACCAAGTGCTTACGGAACAGTTGTTTATTTTAGATATTGTGAGAATAATGCGAATTACAGAGTGTCCTTTATAATGTCGAAGAGTAGAGTGTCACCTTTAAAGAAACTAACGCTGCCGCGGTTGGAACTGATGGCCATGGTGATAGGTGCTAGAGTGGGAAATTACCTTAAGAGTGTTTTCAAGGATAAAATTGGAAGAATAGTGTTTTGGAGTGATTCTTGTATTGCATTGTATTGGGTGAAGGGAAGTGCGAAGAGATGGAAACAGTTCGTTGCCAACCGGGTTGTGGAAATTCAGGATCGATCGAGTCCGAGTGATTGGTACTATTGTCCGTCTGAGGATAATCCCGCGGATTTGCTTACTAGAGGAATCTCGGCTGAGAAGTTGGTGCTTCATGAGAAATGGTGGTCAGGTCCAATCTGGCTTCGGAAAAGTTTTGAGAGTTGGCCTAACCAACGGGTTAGAGAGTTACCGAATGTGGACAATGCGGAAATACTAACAGAGCAACGGAAAAATTCTGTCAAATGTTTTGTAGTGCAGTTGGAGTTAGTTGAGCAGCTTTGGAACAAATTTTCAGTTTGGAGCAAGTTGCAGAGAGTTGTCGCTTGGTGTTTAAGGTTTATAAGAAATGTGAGGGGGGATAGGATTTTGACTCCCTTCTTAGAAACAAGTGAACTAAAAGAAGCGCATGATATTATAATCAAACTAGTCCAAAGAACTGACTATAAAAAGGAAATATCTACTTTAGAGAAAGCGAGAGTGTTAAAGAAAGGTTCTTTAATTTCTCTAAATCCGTTCTTGGACAATAGTGGCTTACTACGTGTAGGAGGACGTTTAAGAAATGCCAGCTTACCAGAGTCTGTGAAACATCAAATAATATTACCTAAGAATCATCCCGTTACAAAATTATTAGTGAAATTTTATCATCTTACTTACATGCATGGAGGAGTACAATTAGTTAACTCTGCGATGAAACAAAAATATTGGATTATAGGAGCAAAGGCTGCAATACGCAGAGAAATAAAAAGGTGCGTTATCTGTGCCAGATTTTGCTCTGAGCTTTCGAAACAAGTGATGGCTGATTTACCTTCTGCGAGAGTGAATCCTGGAAGACCATTTCTTAGATCCGGTACTGATTTTTCAGGACCATTTTTGATCAGCCCTAGACGTGGAAGAGGCGTTAAACCACTGAAAATGTACGTGTGTGTGTTTGTATGTTTCGCAACGAAAGCCGTCCATTTAGAACTTGTTAGTGATCTTAGTGCTCAGGCATGTATTGGAGCTTTAAAACGATTCATCGGACGACGTGGAAAGCCAGCTGAAATATTCAGTGATTGTGGAACAAATTTTATCGGTGCAAAGAATTATTTAAAAGCTTGTACGATAGAAGCCCTTGGTACTTATTTGACCAATGAAGGCATTAAATGGACAATGAATGTTCCATCAGCCCCTCATTTTGGAGGCCTATGGGAGGCTGCCGTTAAATCCATGAAGTTTCACATGAGACGTGTTATAGGATCGCAGATCCTCTCACAAGAAGAATTTTCAACGTGTCTGGTGGAGATTGAAGCCATACGTAACTCCCGTCTTTTAGTGGCTGCTTCTGAGGACCCAAATGATTTTTCTGTCATTACACCGGTTCACTTCATTATTGGTTCTGAGTTAAAGAGTGTTCCTGAACCTGATGTTACAAATGAGAAAATTCCCATTCGTGAGCGGTGGAAATTAATCACACAGATTTCCCAATTGTTTTGGAAATCGTGGTCAAAGGACTATTTGACTCAGTTGCAAGTGCGCAACAAGTGGAAACTCCCCAGTGCCGATTTACGTGTGAATGATTTAGTGCTAATCAAGGATGAAAACTTGCCGCCACTTAAGTGGAAAATGGGAAGAGTAATTCATACCTATAGAGGAACTGACAATAGAGTAAGAGCAGTGAACTTAAAAACTGTTTCAGGTGAAATGAAGAGACCAATCCATAAACTGGTCCGACTTCCTGTGAATGACTGATTGCTTTGATTTATTTCTTTCATTTATTTATGTGTGATATTTACAGTTTGCTTAATTTAATGTTTGCATTTATATTTCAGTTTGTTTAATTTCTAGTTAAGCTGATGACAGGGTCATGGGGGCCCAGTGTGTTACGACATCCACTGCCCACCGAGAGAGGGCGCTGTATAAACCTTCTAGTTTTCTCTGTAATATATTAGTGAGTAGTAATAAAAGTGTTGTCCGAAGTGGTCGTGTTAAATTTTTCTAAGTGTGGAGTCAAAGTTTCTGCTCCCTGTACAAAAGAAGTGAACATTGCCATTCAATAAAGCATAAGGTAATTTACTTTCAATTACTGTCCGTTATTAAGAAAGCAAGCAATTCAAAAGCTATAAACACAGTTCTTGAGAATATTTTTTCTACTCTTTAATCTGATTGCTTTAAATAAAAATGCATGTAAATTATGAGATACCTAATTAGATGTATTAAATGTTTTTATGAAATTTCATTTGCTAGATTCATTAAATCATTACATGTTTTATAACTATTTTAGGCAGCTAATTAAATATTATTTAAATGGTGATCTGATACTGAATTCAACTTATTTCATAGAAATTAACATCAATTATAAAAGTAAAGTTAAAATGAAAAAAGTGTGCAATTAAAGAAACATACATAACATTCTAAAATGTAATGAAAAACTGCATTTTGTCAATGGATAAGTTAATTAAGTTCTCTTCAGCTTTTCAAAATTTTTACTAATTTTAGTAAACAGAAAAACCATTCAATATAATAGGCATTTTTTAACCAAATCTCTATATTTTTTATTCCTTTAATAATTAGACACTAGAGGTTCTCAACCTTTCTTTCCCTTTGCACCAATTTCATCATTGCTAGAGGATCATTCCTCCCTCCCTTTCCAAAACTCGAAAAATACATATACATTTATTTTGATTTAGATAAAGCCACAAAAGGAAGCACGTGGAATCAGGCTGACTACAATCCACCTCTGACACTATGAAATCCCCCCTCCCAGGTTAACAACCACAGTTAGGTACTATAACTTTAATCCTATGCAGATATTCAGCAATGTTTTAAACATGCTCCAGTTTTCATCTTAATCATTTCCGTTCTTCCTTTCAACCAAAAAAATTATGAACATTGCAATATTTTAAGTATAACCAGTAGGTGGAGCAATAAACATATGGGCATCACCATTAGCAAATAATCCATACTGTTGATAAATACTATTGACAAAAAAGGGCACTATGAGCAAAAAATAAACAGTATGTTATCAGGACCAAATTCAGAAATGTATATATGTATGCGACCTGGCATGCATGTGAATATGCACATGCATATATATCTGTATACAACATACATTTCTGAATCTTGTAGAATAGCAGAGTACCCAATTACC
The DNA here is from genome assembly GCA_000611955.2 of Stegodyphus mimosarum. Lineage (NCBI taxonomy): Eukaryota > Metazoa > Arthropoda > Arachnida > Araneae > Eresidae > Stegodyphus > Stegodyphus mimosarum. Next base: position 442,675 of record KK120441.1, read on the forward strand.
CAATAACGATGAAATACACTTGAATATTTATTAAATACTTCTTTTTTGGGGGCTCAAGAAAATAAAAGACTGGCATTTTAGTCTAATTCTCAAGAAAAAAGCAGACAATAAGAAATTACTCTAAAGTATTCAAGCCTACTTCCCAGGTTCAAAAGATGACAGAAGAATAAATATCACAATTTTTTATCAACACATAGCTTAAGCGGTGAAAAATCTGAATAATATTATGTACTGTTTTTAGCATGCTGAAATTATATTGCATGTTGAGTTATTTGTTCATGCTATTTCAAAACAAATACCTTTTTAAAAACTGAATAAAGTTTTTAAAATACTTTTAGAGGACTCTTTGATAAAAAAAATACAGGTTTTATTCTTTACTGGTTAGTTCAGTTACGAAAACTAATAAAATAAAGGAAAAACTTACTTTTAAGTAAGACAAGAATTTAAAAGGAAAAAACAAAAACTGTTCCAAATGGTTAAATTAACCGAAGAAAAGCATGCAAGGGCTACCTATCAAACAAAGGATTGAGGAGAGTTCACAAACTTTTTAAATTATGGGTGTCTAAACTACGACCGCTTGAGGGCCGCATTGCAAAGGAAAAACATTTTTGGGGTCACACGTGCAATATTTTTTAACAAATTGAAATAAAAACTCGCTCTATGTTGTTTCATTAAAATAAATTAACTTCTTTTTATTATTAATTTTTTAATTTGAATTAGATATGTAATATTTATTATTAATTTGTAAAAGTTTCATTTCATTTAATTTGGATTTCATAAAGATGGAAAAAATTAAAATTAATGAGACGGATGAATTCACTTTTGTTGAACAAGCAAATCGATATCAGTAGACGAGGTTGCAATTCGTAATACATTTTCAAGATGTTTGTCAGCGATCCTTGTCCTATTTTTGTTTTTTGTATGCTTCATTCTTGAAAATAATTGTTCACAAATACAGGTACTGCCAAAAGCTGAAGACATTAATAAAGCATGATTGTGAAAATTAGGACATTTATTGTGGGGTAGGTAATCTTTATAAAGCTCCAGTAAAAAAACATTTTCAAATTTTTTTTTCAGATGAATGTCACTTTGCAGTTCAATGCATTCCATTTGAAGATTTGAAGGTAATTCACTTATTTCCAAAGAAAATGGAGTAGAAAATATGTTGAAATACTCTTCATTTTTTCTCTTGAATTAAATAAAAAAATAATGCAACATATTTTGTGCAACTCGCAGGTTTATTATCAGCCAAAGTACTGAAATGTGTCAAATCTTTTACTTTTATTTGATTGTGCCAAAATTTTAACTTTCTTTCAACTTTTTCATTTTAACTTTTTATTGTTTGGAATATATTATTAATAAGTTAATTTTTTCCTTGAAGTCTAAAATTAAAATCATTCAAATGTTCTGTTAAGTCTACTAAAAAGGTTAACTCTAAAACCCAATCTTCGTCTTGAAATTCAGTCACAAGTTTTGCTTTTGTTTCCATAAATATTTTTGTTTCAGTTCTTAAATTGTAAAATCTTTTGAGCATTTTCTCTTTTCTGAGCCATCTCACTTGTGTATAATAAATAGCATCTGCAAATTCAGTGCCCATTACCATAAGAAAATTTTGAAATTGCCTATAATTAAGACCTTTCGCTATTATAAAGTTAATAGTTTTTATAACAGCACTTAATACACTTTCCATTTTTAAAATTTTTCCACATTAATTGCCCTGATGTACAGTACAATGATATGCCATTAAGATCATATTGCCGGCAGCGATGGCATCATTATTAAGCATTTTAACGAGTCCCTCATTTTTACAAACCATGGCAGGGGCTCCATTGGTTATGATACCTGATAAATTTTTCATAGATAAGGAAAACCTATTCATCGTTGTTTTTAATACATTGAATAAATCTACAGACTTGGTTGTGTCTTTTAACGATATTAATGCAACCATTTCTTCCATAACATTATAATGTTCACCTATTCCTCTGACAAAGCTTGCCAATTATACCGTATCAGAAGCGTCAGTGCTTTCATCCATGCTTACGCAGGCTATTTCAATGTGACTGGTATTACGAAACAGATTTTGCATCCAGTGGAAATCGCGGGAGCCATACAGGGAGGGTTTTAATACATCATGACATACTAAGAGGTTTTTATTTAAAATTTTAATTTAAAAATAAATGTCAACGAATCGATTATATATGAATCAAATTCAAACATTTATTATTTAAACAAAAATATGTAAATTTAAATACTTTTATAATTTGCATTTGGTCCGCATTCTAAAGATTTTTCTGCCGCACTTTAGACACCCATGTTTTAAATGAAGTGCAAAAGAAAAGTTATTAAATTTTTATAATGCATATTTCCATGTGAATTTGTATTATGACTTGGACAACTGTAAGATAACACAAGTCACATTTGAGCTCTTTTTTTCATGTGGTAGGACTTATTCCCACTTCGCTAGCATTTTATAATTTATGAATTGTGCTTACCTGTAACTTGAACGAGGGACTATGATAAATGGCAAGCAGAGACTAAACTGAAACTGCCATCAAGGGACAAATTTACATACACTGAACAGATAAGACTTGAATATTTTAAAACATCAAGATAAAATGAACCAATTTTTCTTTTACAAAACAATTTTCACAATTTTTTGCTTGGGTGCTTATCTGCTCAATATTCCATGTCATTTAAATATGTATAATTTATATTTAAGTGACTCAAAATGAAATGTCATTTTTTAAAACCACACCACTGAATGTTTAAAAAAATAGTGAAAATATTTTCCAATAAAATTATAAATTAAAAATATTATACAGCATTTTCTGACATCATGAAATTTTTTCTGACAGAAATTAAGATTTTTTTTAGTGTTAATAAATATCAGATAAGAAATACAATATTATACATCTTTAGTTACAAAACTGGCTGTTTTACATAAAAGTATAAAATTACTGAATATGTTACTTATGGGGAAAATTTGAAGTTATTATATGTCTCCGCATTTGTGCAAAATAAAATATATTCATAATTGTTTTGAAAACAGAATTTAAAAATACTTTGTTTCCTCCAAACAATTTTTGACAAAATTTACACAATAACTCATATGAACCAAAAAGTGATAAAAAAAAAGGTTTGCAGAAGCTTTACTTTTAAAATCATTTTCAAAAGCTTACTTTGAAAACAAAGATAGTCTAAACTTTATTTAAATATTATTATTTACCTGCAAATATAACAGGTATTCAGTGCAACTTTCTGTTAATGCAGTAGCAATACATATTGTGTGATTTAACTTTCAATTTTAAGAATAGCTTGCAAAAGCTAAAATGCTGAGAAAATTTCTATGCATGCTAAAATTACATTGTTGAGTTATTTGTTCACGTTAGTTCAAAACATATACTTTTTTAAAACTGAATAAAGTTTTTAAAATATTTTTAGAGACTCGATGATAAAAAATACAAGTTTTATTCTTTACTCAGCAAATAAAAAATTGTAATAATAAAAAGTAGTATATTACTTCTTCGGAACTGTCTTCATCATTATCAATTAACTCATCATCTGTTGAAAGCTTCTGTAAAAGAAGAAGAGGGAAAAAAAACATAAATAATTATACTTAAAATTTCTATATATGGCTTTCACTATTTATTTTAAAAGCTAGTTTTTAACATGAATTTACATTAAAAATGATCGATTATGAAATTTGGCATGATGTTTTTTTCCAGTTATTAAGTTGCTGTGGACACATGGACGGAAAAAAAATTACAAAAGAAGCAGAAATTAGGTTTAAAAGAACATTAAAAATTTCACGTTGTTTTTCCCCAGGTTTAATTTTTAAAGTATAACACACAACAAACAAGCAGCAATGTTTTTAAAAAAGAATTTGTGTATGACATAACTAAGCACGCTTTGTTGAGGTGCAGAATGGTTTCTTACATAGTTTTATTTAGTTTGGGACGGTAGGGTCAAAATTTCAAATTAATTTTCAACTCTTTTTGACGAAGCCAATTTTCCTGAAATATACATATTTGCAATTACAACTCAATAATTTTTAAGATGAATTTTTTAAAATTACTTTCTGAGTTTTTTTTTTTTTTGTTTGTTTGTATTGTGCTGATTTTTTTTTTTTCATATCCTTTCTTAAGGATCAAGCATCATAGAATTTAGATCCTTACAATTGGATACACTAAAAAATAATCTTCCAAAGGGAGTTTTTCTACAACCTCTATTTTAATTTACTGAAATGGTTGCTAACAATGATGAATTTTTAAAGTGAGAATCTATTCTTTCATGTTTAATATTCTCACAAGTTTATAGAATTATGAGATCAGTTTTTTAAATCAAGTAGAAATATAAATTAATTGGAAGCAATCCAAAGGAAAAATTCCAAAGACCTTGAAAAGACCGTATGTAAAGTGTGTTTCATTATTAAGCTGAATCTTATAAATAAATTTCCTACATTCAGAAGCAGTTATTTTCTTTCTTTATTACTTTCAATAAAAAGTATCATAATATTTTCAGTTGCATGTGATTTAATGTATATGTTATAGGGCACTTGGATAGGAATTCTATATGAACATACGGAAATTCAAGGAAGAACAGATGTGATACTCTAGAATAGACCTTCATTATGTTTTTGATATGAAATTATTTTTAATGACCATTTTTACCGTACAACTCCTGGTTTACTTCAATACTGTGGTTTTAAGCTAATTTCAAAATTCTTAAAATAACATTTTCAAATAGCACTTTTAAATTTAAATGAGCAGTACTGCTTTTTATTATCACAGATATACTTAATATTAGGCTTCATAGAAAGCTGTATTTTCATGTGAGGTTTAACATCAAGTCGTCTATACGAAGCGTATTAATTTTTTTCGACACGTGAGCTGAAAACTCTTGTTTCACACATACATGTAGTTAAAAATGGTAAAAGTGGCAATATGGCCTTTTGTGACAAGTGAAGCTATTCATCTTTTAAACTGCACTAGAATTCCACTAACAGCATTAATTACAATTTTTTCTGCAATGCTGAATTAGATGACATTTCAATATTATTCCTTATTCTTCTGTTGATTCTTCTGATGAGTTCCTTATTCTTCTGTTGATGTGGCAAGAGGTTATGCATTGACAATAAATGATTTTCAGCTCACAACTCATTTTAATATTTAATCTGTCATTCATTTGAAAAATACTGATTTAAAGCTGTACTCAAACCTTTCAGGTGCTAACTAATTTCTTTACAAAATGCCTCTCCTATTTCAACCCCTTTATTTTCTGAAAAGCCTTTTATTATTGGGAAGCAATCAAAGTCATTGGGGAGTACACAAATTTTCTAAAATTCTTTTTCTTGAAAGCAATAAATTTTCATAGGCATTTAACACATTTACTTGTTTGCTCTGAAGGATTAAATTAAGTTCAATGATTTTTGTAAAAATGTTACTTAAAGGGCAATTTTAAGAAGCGAATTTCTATCAAATAATCAACTTTTCAATTCAAAACCATGTTCTTGCAAAATTAAAAGGAAAGCACAGACCTTGTCCTTTAACTCAAAAATACAGGTTAGCATCTTTCCTTAAAATAACCATCTGATTTTAGTATGTAACGATGATGATGTGCACAGAAATGCATATAAACTTCCCATGTCACCACACCGCATTATGAATTCGTAATTATTTAGTGGCCCAGATTTTATGAAGTTCATGAGCTCATTAAGAATAATCTTATATTGGGGGATAATTTTTTGCAGCAAATGCCTGCCTAGGGATCATGCAATGACCAGTACAATAGTTTTTTAACTATAAATTTTTAATATGCTGCACACTTATTATGCCAATTATGACTTTTGCTCCATCACTACAGATAGCAATGCTGTTGTCCAATGGTATTTTATTCTCTTCAAGAAAAGAATCTAGACAACCAGTTACTTACATTACAGTAGTTTGTGTTGGTAAGATTTGCCAATATAAAAAACACAAAATAATCTTAAAAAAACTCTTCCAACAACAGAAAAATCTTCCGATTATGCATTTTCATGCTGATATCTAACAATGACAATTAATATCATCACCACCTAAATTGGCCCATTGATCCATTTGTAATGAATATTTGCATGATTTCTGATGAAAGGTTAGTTTTTTCTTTACATCAGCTGATAAATTTCTGACCTGCTGAGAAACTGTGTCATCTGAAAGCATGATCTTACCTATTTTATTCACTGTTTTTTCAGCTAACATACATTTTACCATCTCCATCATGGAAGGTTTAATAAGATTGTATAGAACAATTTGATATGTAAGCTACAGCTGTTTTTTCTTTCACTATTTTGGTGGTTTGAACCATAAACCTTTATGATTTTAAGAGTTTATCATACTTTCAAATGAAGCATTCGAAACTTTTTTTATTTAAAGGTGCCATAAACAGCTTCCAAATGACAATGTGTTTTAGCTAGAACCATACAGCTTTCAGGCAAAACTTTGCTGCACATAACAAATTGAGGATAACCAATATTGTTCATGAATCCTAAAGGCAAATAACTTTCATCATACTTCTATTTTTTTTTTGATAACTACTCAATGCTTGTAGGAGTACTAACTGGCCTAACATCTTTTGGGATGATTTCATTGAAATCACTAGCATTATTGCCATCATTATCTTTAACAAAAGAGCTAGTCCAAAGCAGAAAGAGTCAAGATCTGCAATAGAACACTTTAGAGTGTTATTTCTTAATTACCTCTTCATCCTGCCACAAAATGTCGCAAATGATTTTAAAACGGGGGGAAAAAAAGAGCCGAATAGTTTAAATAGTTACTTACACTGATAATGTTAATTACGGAATATAAAACACAAGTAAACTATTAATATCATTTCTAGGTTTTAAAACTTAAAAAACACAATGTAACAACCTGTCTCCATCTACTCATAAGCTATTTAATAAATAACAGTGATTCATCGAGTGAACTTTTAATGTATGCTACAGATCACATGATAGGATAATATTTCAGTTGCACGATGTGCACCATAGAACATAACCTCACTTTTGATTCTTCTTGTACCTATGTGTGTAGATCAGTAAGTGAAAATGAGGATTAGTTTTTTGTTCTATTTTTTTTCCCTAAATTTTATAGAGACCTTAATTTTTATTGCATCTTTTATGTTGCCTCCTTGAATGTTATGAAAAAGGAAAGTTTTGTGGAACCATTAAGTGATTGTTATAGAATGCCATCATTTTTAGAACAGTTTAAAAAATGCTGCTCCAGAAAGTACAAATATGTAGCGGAGGCGTGGTTCAGTGAGCCCTCGGTAGTTGTTTGCTCATGTCGCCACCTATTATTGCCAGTGAGAAGTGCTGCATCGCATTAGCAGGACTCGATCATGAGTCTATTTACTGGGACTTGAATTCTTTATCGTTAGCCCAAAAGAGCTTCGTTGCGCTAGGTTCAAAAATTCCAACTCTTTCAGATTTGCAAGCATTGAGTTCTGGAAATCAGTCCGCCGCATACTCCCCCTCCTAGCATCTATGATGGGATATGAGAAGAACTTTGAGAAACCCCATTTTGTTGGCATGTGTGCCGTCGTTTGGTTGTGGGGTAGAGCGTGTGACGTAGTAGTTTGTTATTTGACCTCAGTGTTTTTCGAGTCACCAATGTTGTGGAGGCGTGGAGTGGAGGGAGGAGTCTGTAGTTCTCTAGGTCACCAATAATGTAGCGAAGGCATGGTTCAGTGAGGCCTCAGTAGTTACTTGTTCGTGTCGCCATCTATTATCGCCAGTGAAAAGTGCTCCATCACATTAGTGGGACTTTATCGTGGGTCTATTTACTGGGAATCGAATTCTTTACCAGTAGCCCCAAAGAGCTCTGTTATGCTAAGTTCAAGAATTCCAACTCTTTCAGATTTGCGAGCATTGAATTGTTCTCGAGATCGGCTCGCCGCAGATATAAGAAGTATTATAAATTCACTTAATTTCAACTTGATTACAAAATATTGCTATGCTTGTAGTCTCATGATTTTTAATTGTAATCACATACAATCAAGAATATTGTAATGAGAAAAATGTTATTTTTCATAATTTAATGCAGTTACACAAAACAATGTAACTTATAGAGCTTTTACACACATATATTTTCCTTCTTTTCAGTATTAACTTTTTCCTTGGTATCTCTGCGAGATTTTTGAATTGCTTCTGCTTCATTAGGAGAAGATTTTTGTCCAATGCCCATGCTAAGAAAGAGAACATTTCTATGATTGCCTTATAGTATCTTTTTTTTTTTATGGGAGATTCTAAAACAAATTGCTTAATCATATGAGCATACTTAAAACAACATTTCATCCCTCAGAGATAGAAAACATTTACAGTACCTGTATTTAAAGTTCAACAAATTATGAATGAGAAATGTGGAGATAGCCCCTCAAGTCAATGTTCGTTATAGATTAATGCAGAAGAAAATTGCTGGACCATTCTTTTTTAATGAGTCCATAACTTTACCAGATTCTTACTTGATGCAGTTTTATGTTCCTTAGCTGCAAGAGGTTCAATCTTGGGTAATCTTTCGACAGCATGTCATATCACATAGCCATTTATTTACATGTGCTCATAAATGCTTACATAAATCATTCCCAAACACATGACAGCAAGATTACCAGCCACTGTTGCTCTTGATATAATTTATAAGGTTACATTAAGGATCAATTGTTATTTGACAATAATTTTTTATAGTTTAAAGTGGCCATTGCATATACTTTGGCAAATTTTAAATTAATTTGGCAAACATCAAAAAAGAACTACGGCAAACCTTCAAAAAACTACAATGTGGGAAAATAATACATGAAAATAATATTTACATTTGTGAATGTCATAATTTGGGAATTCCTTCAATAATATAAAACTTTGTTGCACAAATTCTCCTAAATATGAATATGTCCTTGTTCCTGTCTTTTGCTTTGCCATTTGGCCACAGCCTCCCTAAAAATAATTCTATTTGGTGGCCCTTTTTATGCTTTGTTCAGTACATAAAATTCTGTGCTCTTGTAAGAAAATCATTGTTCCTTTTTTTGTTTTTCCCTGTTGGGATCCCTGCTGGATATCAAGTTAAATATGGTCGCCATTTAAAAAAAAAATGATAATAATAATGAAGAATAAGAAAGAATGAATAACAGCATGAAGAACCTAACTCTTATTTTCAAATTTATGAAAAGTTAAAAGTTACCAACAATTAAAAACAAAATAATGAATGATAGAATGATATCGCAGTCAAAAGTGAACATGAAAATTAAAAATGCAGTATGTTATAAATATTAAAAAAAATAACTGCTTCTTTTCTAATTGACTATAAGCTAAATAAACATTTAATAAAAAAAAAAAAAAAAGATACTCAAATGATATAAAGTGAACCACAGCATAATGAAAGCAGGTTGAAAATCTAATCTGCTTCAGGTTAAATCTAATCTGCTGCTTCAGGTTCTGGGGATCATATTTACCAAGCCTGGTGACTATCATCCAATTTTTGCTTAAGTCTGAGGTGACCACTTTAATCCTAAAGTACTTAACTTTTAATATTCAAAATTTAAAGGAAAGAATAATTCACATTCTTACTAGTTTTGCCGAACAGATGTCAGACGAAACACATATAGAAATTAAATATCAAGTATAAGATTTTTTATGTAATAAATGGAATAATACTGAACTAATGCACTAGGTTTTTTTTTTTTAACTATGGTAAACTTTGTTAAAAGAATTAAAAAAAAAGGGGTTGTTTCTCATTAGCTCAACTCTTTATTTTATGTATATTCTTAATCACAGAAAGGCACTAGCTATGTAACTATGCATGTAACTATTATAATAATCAGCTTACTTCGTCTTCTCTTTGATGAAATTCATCAATTTCATCATTGTAAATATCAGAATCTGCATCTGCTTCACTGTCACTTCTCACATCAATTGGAATGTTGCCTCTGAGTTTCTTCTTTGACAAAAATGATTTAGTTTTTGCTGAAGATTTTCTGCATTAAAAAAAACTAATTATTATAATTGAAAATAATCAGTTTAAAGTAATATCTTGCAGAGAATTTAATAACACTTTACAGTACTTTTAAGCATTTAGAATTAAAACTTTGATATTTCTTATATACAGTAAAATCTCTCATAATACGCAATGGGCGCAAAAAATACGCAATGGGCTAATAATCTAAAGCCTCTAATGTAGAAAACATTTGATTTACATTACTGCCCCTTCCCAATGCACCTAACTCTACCAATAAATTATCCAGAATATAAAGATGAATCCCTAGTTCCTTTTGATTCACCGATGTGTGAACTGTGAAAGCAGGGTCCATGAATTTCAGAAACAATTTATATTGAAAGATGTCACACTTACTTTGATGTATGCCTGAAAATATGTAAAGAACATTAGGTAATGGTTGGTTAAGCTGTGGCGCATGATCAATTTCATAGATGATGAGTTAAGTGATGAAGATTGTCTTGGTTTTAAAGCACATTAGTGACTGTGTTCATCTTCGATTTAAATGCATGTTTGGAGAAAATTAATGTTAGCGAAGAGAAGGTGCAGGCTTGGATGGATGCAGATAATTATACCTCTATCACACTCTTAATATGATGACACAATAATCAGGGATGCAGTGGGACAGGAAAAAGATGAGGTGAAGATGGAGGATGAATATGAAAATGATGTGCAGAATAAGAGAGTACATATGTTTTAATGAGTAATGTTTAGCTATGACAGTATATAACGGATACAAAAAGTTTCACTGTATGCATAATAAATTTTTAAAACTCTAACCACAATCTCAAAAGCAGGCAAGTTATATGCCATCACACTAGATATTTCTATTCTTCATGTGATAATATATTTTATTTTTCTGGCATATAAAATCATATCTATGCATCTTAAATAATTGGTATGATTTTTTTTTATTTACTTAATAATGGCAGACTGATTAAAGACAAAAATTATCACCAACAGATTTTGCATGCTGCAATTTCTACAGATAACACTGCAAAGAATGAGTAAGTTTTACAAATATATTTATTTGACAAGTCTTTTATCTGGAATTGGTGAGGTCCGATTGCTTCCAGTTAAAAGAGAATCTACAGTAGTACTAATGGATTCTTTCATTTTAAAGGACTTCATATGGTAAAAATTTTCAAAATTTATGTGACTGAAATAAAATTTCAAAAAAGTATTTTTGTAAATTTAGATAAAAATTAATTCAAAATTAACACATTTCAATGTGCTACTTAGAAATATATTTCCAATAGTGATTTACTGGTTTTTTTTTTTTTTTTTTTTTTTTTATTTTTTTTGACATTATGCAAAGCACATGATCTGTCGTCTATGCTCTATCCAAATTTTGACAAATAAAGAGATGGAATTCGTGGGACTCATTTTCTTCTCCTACCAGCAATCTCTAAAAAAGTCGTTTGGATAGACAGATTTTATAGTGGCATATTCCATAATAACATTAAAGTTACAAAAATCCATGATTTGTCCAAGACTTAAAACCCCAAACCCAACAGTAGCCACCTTTCTTTAATCACACCATTTGAAGCTGTCCCTAATAGCTGAGAAATGAATTAGTAAGAGAGTGATTTAAAGAGTGAAATTTAATAAAAGAAATTCTTTGTAATGTAGTTGAATAAATACTTTATGTAGTTAAATTATCAACAAGAAAAAAAAAAAAAAAAAAAT
>KK120441.1:454396-467816 GCA_000611955.2 Stegodyphus mimosarum
AAAAATTACTCAATTTTAAAATAAACAAAAGCAAATTTTATGAAAATCACGGAACAAAAAATGAGCTTTGTAATAATATCTTTTTTTACACTTATTCAATTTTTTAAGAAAAGAATTACAGACAGATGCAAAAAAGTAACAATATCTTTGCCTATTACTGAACAACATTTTCTACGTTTATTTAATATTTTACAGACAAAAACATGGTAGATTTAATTAAGAAAAAGTTATACTCTCTTTGCTTACTATTCAATGCTTTATTTATAAATTAAAGGCTACGGAAACAGAAGTAACAAATTTTATATTACCCCATCGCATTCATAATTATAGTATTTTTAGGTTAATCTTCGGATTAGTACCAGTCAACATATCAACATTAGGAGAAAATTGATTTTTTTTTTAAAGAGAACAAACATCATATTAACACTACTTACACTTTTCGACTTTTCATTTTAGTTAATCTTCCATCCACTTCTAACTTCAAATTTCAGCAAAAACTCTAACAAAACAAAAGCATGCTTTTCCTTTGCGAGAGGAGTTGAGGTCATTTAATCCTTTCCAATATAAGTGAAGCAAAATAAATCGAATCCTATCACCAAAGCCAAACAGACGCTGTAGTATTCTATAAAAAATTAACAGATACGAAATAAAATAAATCTCCCATTATTTAGACCAGTTATTTAAAAAGGAAAACCATATATTGAATGAAAAACGAACTAAATCGAAGTGAAATGAAATGATTAATAACTTCCAATGTGTGCAAGGTCTTAGTCTGCTCAGTTTACATGTTGATTAATGTTTTCGACGTATAATTTTAAAATGACCACTAATTCTGAAGAGGTCGTTGGTGAAACCTGGGATTATTGTGTAGCGGATACTCTGATTAAAACTGGTAACGGCTGAAAAAAATATTTTCTGAACAATTATAACTTAAATCTCCATTCTGTGAGAGAAGAAATTTAAATCATATTCCTGTGATTTTTTAATTTTTATAGTTTCTCATTTTGTTCTATAAATGTATATTTTAATTCTAGGTTCAGGTTTAGCTGTAGGAGGTATATTATCCTTGATAGCTTTTAAAAGTGAGTATAATTTTTAACTTCACAGTAATTTAGTTTATATTGTACAAAATTTTAGAACAATATATATTTTACCCAAATGATATGCCTATGTGGTAGTTACTTAATATGATTTCTTGTTCATAGATCATCACTGTTAGATGGGTAACAGCTTGAGTATAGGACCCCACTGGCGATTTTTGGCTTGGCGGCCGAAAAATGTTAAGCCATGAAAAGCAGTTAAAATTGAAAACACAAGTTAGAAAGCCCGTTTTAACCAGAAAATAATTTAGGATATATGTTTAAACAGCAAATTTGAAGGTACGTAAATAACTGGGGGCGTATTTTAAATAGTAATATTGAAAATACAAGTCTAGCCTTAGAAAAGCAGTTAAAGTTAAAAATAGAAGTTAGAATGCATATTTTAACAAGAAAAATTTTAAACACAAATTTAGGATATATATTTAAACAGTAAAACTGAAATAAATAAGTGGAGACGTATTTTTAGCAGTCATACTGAGAGTACAAATTTTAAGCTGTAAAATTGAAAATATGAGTTAAAAATGCATGTTTAAATTAAAAAGAAAGAAAAGTTTAAAAATAGACAAGTGCATGAAGGCATATTTTAAGCAGTAATATTGAAAATTCAAGTTGTAAAACTGAAAACAGGAGTTCAGATTACATGTTTAAATTAAAAATAAAGAAAAGAAATGCTGGAAATTTAGTAATTTTAGTAAGTTTACAAAGTCACGGGAAATTTACAAAGAAATCCTATACTCTGCCCAGTTTATGTCCCTTACAATTTCTAGAAATTTGTTGAATACATCAATATTTTGCTTAAAATACTTGCATATTTTAAGCAGTAATATTGAAAATTCAAGTTGTAAAACTGAAAACAGGAGTTCAGATTACATGTTTAAATTAAAAATAAAGAAAAGAAATGCTGGAAATTTAGTAATTTTAGTAAGTTTACAAAGTCACGGGAAATTTACAAAGAAATCCTATACTCTGCCCAGTTTATGTCCCTTACAATTTCTAGAAATTTGTTGAATACATCAATATTTTGCTCCTTGGAAGATTTAGTTGAAGTATAAAATGCCAAATAAAATTTAAAATCTGTTTGCCAATTATGTGTTGACAAGGAGCTTTTTACATGCCTCTATGTACTTTCTGTTGTGTTTGTATGGCATCCCGTTTCTGGATCAACAAAATGCAAACTATGATTTACTTTCAAATGCTCAAAACCCTCCCTACTTAAACAGTCATAGCTTTTCCAACTATCAGAATAAATTGTGGTCCCTGGCTTAATCCACTCCTTAATAATGCCCAGTAATGTTCTCTCACTCCAATCATGGACAGCTACCAAAAATAGTTTGCCAGATTCTCTCTCAACCCCTCCAAAAAACCCACTGCCCCTCAACTACATGCCTTCTATTGTATTTCCGTTTTCCAAATTTGCTGTCATCTATTTCTACTACCTTCCCAGTATCACCTATTTTTTCCGATGACAGTTCTATATAATCTAAAATAGTTTGTTTATAAACTCCCTCCAATCTGCTAATGTATTAGAAGCCAAAAAGTACTCCTCTTGAATAGCTCCAGTTTTAGTCCCTCTGAGCATTTTGTATGTGAAGAAAACTATTTCATCCATCTTCAACTTACTGTTACAAAACCTTGACTCATATCTAATTGACTTCTGAGATCCACACTCCTTCCCTGCCATAACTTTCCTACACACCCACATAAAACCATCAGACTTTGACTCACATTTCTCACATATAAATTGTCTCCTTTATCAATCCTGCTTCCTTTAAAAAGTCTAAGAATAATTGTGGATTTTGACATAAATGAACAAGGAACATTCTATTGGCTACACCAGGCTTTCCTAAGGTCATCCTTCCATTTGAAAATTAAAATTTTAAATTCCCCGTTAATACTCTCTGAAACTTCTCAACAATGCTTAAAATGGATGGCATCTTAATCTAAAAATATAATGAAATGGGGGGGGGGATTCAACCAAGTTCACGCAGTCAACACTTTCTGCTCCAGTGAAAAAAATGGAACTTTCCAGTTTAAAACACGCAGTAATGCGACAGGTTTGCCAAAATGGAGTATTTTAGAATTCACTGGGTTACCAGAAAAATATCGTCCAAAAAGTGCCCCAAGTCGAAAATCGCCAATGGGATCCTATACTCAAGCTGTACCACATGTTTTCCATTGGAAGGTCTATGTAAAGGCAAATGGTATATCAGTGCTATATCACAATAAATAATTTAACTATAATGATATGTTTTGTTTGACTTTTTTTACGATAATTAATGTCACATTAGATTTAGATTTGAATTTCAATTTAAAATATTTTGGAAATTCCTTATGCGAGCTCAAAAGTCACTGTATGTTTAAATTTATTCCATTTGTTATATAATTATATTCCTGTCTATAAAAGAGATATAAACACATTTTCAAAGTACGTGAGAAGTAATACATTTTATCGATATTAACTTTAAATTATTAGGTACTTTTCCATTATGCATAATGCTTTTTAGCCCTTATGAAAGAGAAGCCAAACACATGCCTAGAGCCAGCTATAGTACCATGTGGGTGCTCTGCATGTGTCCAAACAAGAATAATTAAACACACACACATATAATTACAATAGTACTGCCATAATGCATGGCAGGTGTATAATGAACATGCAATTACTATCACTCTTTGATGGTACATGTAAACATTGCGTTATGTAGGTAAAATGTTTAGGCATACATCATATAAGTTCAGAAGTCCATGTGTTATATTTTCTTAATTACTATATTGGGTGTCCCAAAATGATTATTCTGATTTCAGTTATAATATTTTATGTTAAATGTAAATATATAAGTAGATTCCATATTTTGAACAGTAAGATACATAACCATAAAAATTTTAAATCTTTACTTTTGCAAAATAAAAAATATGACATAAAGAATGCCAAGTTGATATTCTGTCTCTGGCCATATATTTTTCAGCATTTCTGGAACAGTCATTTACAACAATATATATATTCTGTTCATACAGTGCTTGTAAGAAGTGAATTTCAGCACATATCCACTCAAAACAGGAAGACAGCAGTTTACTATCAAATAAACTTCAAATATTTTAGAGATAACACTGAAATCAAGCTAATTTTTGGATATTTTTCCATGAATGACATGCCTCATGGAACTTTTTTATCATATTATCTCAGTGCTAGCTATATCTCAATGCACTTTCAGTTTTTGGCTTTTCTGGCAATAATGCTTTTATAACCTTTGCTAATGCAACAATATTTTTAATTGAATAAATTTTTTTAAAACATTTTTTTACCTGCCATACTTTTTACAACTTAAAATTTTCCAAGAAATGAAGAAGCAGCTTTCTTTTTTCTTTAAGAAAGGTATGTCCTTTAGAAAGAAAGATTATGTCCAAATAACCATCTCATGGAATTAAAGTTTAACTTGAATCCAAAATGCGTATGAAGCCTTTGACAGTAAGAGGAAGAAAAGTGCCTAGGTATAAAGGTATGAGAAAGAAATATCCCAATATGATCTGAAAATATGTTCTATGGGTTTAATTGTAAAGTGCCAGTTTTTAAGCCATCCTATATATATATAGTTTTATTTATTTCTTTATATCTGCATACCAATTTACTATATGCCAGTTTCACACACAATTCTGAGAGCGTTGAAGAAGCATAAAAAATTGAGAATCACTGTGTTCTTATATATACAGAAACATTAATTAAAAGATATAAATTTCTTATATGTGAAGGGAGGAAAGATGAACTTGAATTTACAAAATTGATTAAATAATTTAGAAAAATCTCAATTTTCTGTTGAAAATAGGTGATGACCATGTGGTTTTTTCAGGCCTAATAATGTTTTCAAGTGAAGTTTGAAATTTAATGATTGTCTTATTTTAAAATTAGTGTTTATGTTTTAAATTTGAATATAAATCAGAAATAATCTTTGTTGTGGCTCGTAACTGCACGACTTGTAAATAATGAAACTTGCAAAGTCAAATTCATGTGCCTTATATTTAGGTTTTAAAAACTGACTGCTAACAAGAATCATTTGAATGTGTAAATATCTTTGGCTGCAAATAAATGAGCTTTAATATTGGTTATTTTCAGGAAGAAAGTGGCCAATCCTATTTGGTCTTGGAACAGGATTTGGAATGGGTTTAGCAAATTGTCAGCATGCATTTCGTGATCCACACTTAAGAAAGATGTTGAATTACAAGGTATATTGCATTTTGCTTTGATATCAGATTTTTTGTTTATTTGCAGATTTATCTGCATACAAATGTAAATTACTTACAATGAAATCATTTTGGATAATTAAATACTGAATTATTTTGCATTAGTAATTTTAGCACAGGAAGAAAGTGTTAATGATTTTCTATAATTTCATGAATTTGGAACATCACTGTATGCCCAATCTCCTAACTTTGGGGGAAAACCCTATAACATAGTTGGCAGCCGTCCCGGTTTTTCAACACATCTCCCAGCCTTTCAGTAGTAGATCATTGAATCTCTCAGTTTTTAATTTTGTAAATTTCACGAAAAAAAAATGCTTCCTTGTAGTAAGCGAAATTTAGTGAATTAATCAAAACAACTTTAGTAGAAGCTGCCAAACTCTAACAATTGTACTGGCAGCAGTTCTTTAGATAACCGTATCCATTGTAAGTTTCTGAATGTTCACTGAATTACCTTTTTCTTCTGTAAAAACTCAAAAAACTGTGCCAAGGTGCAAATACCCAAATAACATTCTGCCACTTCTGGTGAATTTTAGAATAAAGTTTCTTATTAAATTTTATTTCATCTGAATTGTATTATTTTTTTGTATCACATTTTATGATCTGTTTCTTATTAAATTTTATTCATGTTAAAATTTAATTTGATCTGAATTGTCTCAATCCACTGTAGAATCTTATTTGAAGATTCAGGTAATGTTTAATCAGTTAGTATTTACATTTAATTTTGCTTTACTTCAATACAATGAAATTAAGTTTATTCACACAAATACTATGTACATTAATACCCTTTTGTTATCAGGACTGGATTCAGAAATGTGTATATATGCATGTATGTGTTCATGTATGCAAGTATACATGTGTATGTATGTTTGTGTATCCACACACACACATATATGCACATACATACATATATTTCTGAATCTAGTCCAGATAACAGAAGAGTACCCATTAATTATTAATTTTATTCTTACCATTTTAAAAGTACTTCAGTAAATTAACAGGGATTTCCTTGGTATGAAAGTATAAAAATGTTAAATGAGATTAGGTATAGAATATAAAATCTGGGGTATTTGTCTTCTGTAGCAGCCTTGGCAACAGAAAATGGCATTGGTGAAATTTGGGGTGGAGAATGTGGGTAAAAATATATTTACGGGTGCCCCTTGGCAGAAATTGGCGGTACAGGAGCACCGAATTTATGTATTTCTTTGACTTATTTTGACTTTGTGTACAAAAAGTCAAAATAACAAGTCAAAGAATTGCATAAACTCGATATCCATGTACACATCGACCTATTTTCACTTAAAAAAACATCAGAGACTTGCACAAACTTGGGCATTGTGCACTCCCTTGACTTTGTCCATGTACACATTGATCTATTTTCACTTAAAAAGTCAAAGGAGCACCCAGTTCAACTCTGGAGCCAAAATATATATATATATAAATATAATCTCAATAAACTACATTTTAAATTAAACAATGAAATAACATAAAAAATTAAATTTATCTTATAGCATCTAAGCACTTACAAAGGAAATATCCACTTACCTTATTTAGAAATTTCCGTGTCTTCAGTCAAACAAAATTCCCTAACAGCATCCAAAAACATCCTAAAATTATCTGAACTAAAATCTGTATACTGGCATCGCCACATAAATTCACAAAAATAAGTGTAAAAAATATCCTCCATAGTGCCAGTATCTTCTGACGTTCGACCATACGCATTTCCTTCCTGCAAACAGGACACTTGTAATGGCTACTAAGTAAATGTTCATTTACATACCAGTCAATTAATGCTTTTTTCCCTTTCATTCTAAATCGTACATAAATTCAAAAATTCAGCCATTTTACCGTGTAAACTATAAAATAAGCAACGTTTTTTCTAGCCAACATCCAACACACAAATAAGCCCTTGCAAATCTTTTCTCATCATTCAAATTCACTGCAATCATGCAACCAATTACTTCATAATAGGGTTTCCATAATATTCAATTACTCAGGTTACCATAAATGAGTGGTATTGTCTATATAAAATATCAATCAAAATCGTGTATTTTGGCCGCTGGGGCGTGTAATCCATATTTACCTTGGTAAAGACGGTAATGGTAGATTAGTGTGTTTGAAAACTGCTTACGGAGAATTACTGACCTGTGCAACATAGCTATAGTTTAAAAATTCAAGCTTCAAGTAATTCAAATGAGAAGAAGGAACTTTCAAGAAAGGAGTCGAAGATTGTTCACGAATTTGTTAAGGAGAAAATCACCAAAAGTGCTTGGAACATTAAAACACCTACTTTATTGAGGGACTTTGAACTTTAACTTAGATTTTATAGTTTTATAATATAATTTTGATTTAATATCATTTATCAAAAGGTGGGAGAATGTTGCATTATTAATGTGATTAAAAATTCACCTATATATTATTTTGAATCTTGAGTTAAGTTGCTCTTTAATGGCAAAATTGTTAATATAGCTTTAGAACAAGTTTGTTTTGAAAATGTTTTAGTTCTGCTGTTAAAAGTAATAAGTGGAGTTCTTAAAAGAAACAATTTGGATTTCTTTTGTTTTATCCAACAGGGAGGAGGGTTTGTGTGTATAAATTTAAATTCATATTTATAACCAGCAAAACATACATGTCAAATTACACTCATGTCCAAAATTATCTTTACATACCCAAAAAAGATGATATTCAATGAAATATCGAATCAATGTGATCCGTATTTGCAGGGAATGTGTGAAAACCAAGCCTAATTAGCATTATCCAATCAAAAGTAATCAAACGGTTTGTGATATGCAAATCTAGGCGTTACGTCATCCAAGGGTGAATCAAGCGCTTTGCGCAAACTGAATATTTGAGTGAATTTCTGCAACATAGTGTTTGATTTCAGTGTGTAGGGACTCAAAGCGGTTTGCTATGGCTTCGAAGTATCATTTGGAAGAATCTGTAAAGTGGCGAATTATCGGAGTTTAGAAGCAGGGCAGTCAATCATGGAAACAGCCACATGTCTGAATATTTCAAGACAGACAGTCTCTAAGCTATGGAAACAGTTTCAAAATGATGGAAGTGTTGTAAGGAGGCCTGGACAAGGTCGGAAACGAATGACAACTGCTTCTGAAGATCGGTATCTGGCATTAACTGCCCGTCGTAACAGAAAGGCTACTGCTCGCCAGTTAAGTTCAGAGCTTGCAGCCGCCACTGGAACTGTTGCATCACGGCAAACAATATACAGAAGGCTTAATGAAAAAGGCCTTTATGCCAGAAAGCCAAGGGTATGTGTTTTACTGTCTTCACAGAAAAAGAGGGATCGCTTTAATTGGTGTAAAGAACATCAAAACTGGACTGAACATCAATGGTCCCATGTTCTCTTTACTGATGAGTCGCGGTTTAGTTTAACTGGTGATTCTAAACGTGTTTACATCTGGAGGGAGTCAGGAACACGAAATGATCCCTCGAACATTGTGGAACGTGACCGTTTCGGTAGTGGAGGTGTGATGGTATGGGGTGGAATAATGATCGATGGACGTACGCCCCTACACGTGTTCAGCAGCGGATCTGTGACAGGCCAGATATATCGGGATGAGGTCTTAGATCCTTATGTAAGACTTTTCAGGGGTGCATATGGACCTGACTTTTTATTTATGGATGATAATGCCCGTCCACATCGAGCAAACCTCGTTGATGAATTCCTTGAAAGTGAAGACATTAAGCGAATACCTTGGCCACCAAACTCTCCTGACCTTAACCCGATAGAGAACTTATGGGACTACCTTGGAAGAGCAATTGCACGTATACATCCTCCTCCTAGAGATGTAAATGCTCTGAAGACGGCATTGCTGGAAGAGTGGAGATTAATTCCCCAAACTGTGGTTAACAACGTTATTTCCAGCCTTAAAACACGTTGTGATATGTGTGTACAAGTCAGGGGAGATCATATTCCATATTAAATTCGTAAGACTTAATTCTTTTTCTGAATCATTCCTTTTTTTCTTAACTCTCTTTGTCACACTTTATTACCATTTTTATTGTTTCATGCTACAATTTTATATCATATGAGGTGATCTTCAATTTTTTCTTTTGCATTTATGTGTCCTCATGTTATGTATGATTCCACGAAAATTCATTAAATTATAAGTCATAGTCTCTGAGAAATCCGTGAATTTATGCATGTAAACATAATTTTGGACATGAGTGTATATTAGTAATACATTTATAACTGAAAGAGAAGAGGAAGAAAAATTCTTTTCTTTGCTTCCTAGTCTTTTATGCTGCACTAATCTCAATATAAGATATTTTCCTCCAACAAATATGTCTGCTGCATCTTATAGTTGCAATTTAGTATTTAAAAAATGCATAATTTATGATTTATCGTATAACTTTTCGTGTTCAGGAATATTAGTTTTGCTGTGAAGCATGAGATTTAGTCCATTTAATTAACTTGCAAAATACTTTTAAAACATATCAAGCCCATCTATGAAGCCTGAACCACAAGTGTGCATTTTTTGCTCACCTAAATACATTTAATTAATTATTTTTCAGTATTTTGTGCTGTACCAAAAGAGAGAGAGATATTCCGTAAGTTTCTAAGTGCAATGTAAATATGAACCAATTTCCTTGGAAATCCTCCATGAAGGCATCCATCACCTTAGATGAATTGTCTCAGTCAATCTTTTGAACTATTATACAACCTGTGACTTAGATTTTATCAAATTTTTTCTTAAAGCAGCAGCTTTGAAAATTGCTGAATTTTATACTGAAGGCATTTTTTCCCCTTGTAAAACAACTTAAAAAAATTTAACATTATAATCCTTGCACCATGAGAAGAGAGATCTTACCTGTTAGGAAGAAAAGTTCATCACTCAGAGAACACATTTTTGTTAGTAAATGAGTGAATCCAAAATCCATTGTTATAAAGCATGTGGCGTTAGTCCCAATTTATTTAAAATGCTGGGATTGTGCAACGTCATATGATGTAAACATGTCTTCTCATGGTGGACAGACAGAATGGTGAAACGTTTGTTATATATTTTGTGAAATTATATAATTTTTGAATTGGATTAAAACTTTTAGTATGTTCAAGCATATATATGTATATATGTTTTTCTTTCTTTTTCAGTTGAAGCCAAAGGAGCAAAAAAGTGAAAAAGAATCTTAGATTGTTATTGTGTAGCTCTAGAATTTTAGTGTATTATAGAACAAAGTGTTAACAATAAACTATGCACTATTTGTAATAACTGATTCAAATTTTGTAATTATTGATTGTATTATTCAAAGAATAAATTTTTTTTCAAATGCATGTCACTTTACAAAAACATAATTCAAAGAAGATCTTGGTCTTATGTGTATATATGTACTTTCCTATAAGATGACACCAAGGTTAAGATTTAGTATTTTAACGATAATAAAAGAAACATAGAAAAATGAAAAGAAGTAGGGTAAAAATTTAACTCCATTGCATGAGATGATATCACAATAGCATCAAAAGGGAAAGTTTTTAAGTCTCTAGCTACTACGCAATCATTTCGAGTTCAGTTCGCCATCTATACCATCGTGTCTGAACTCTTACACACTGAAGAAGAAGGACTCGATTCATCACACAGCTTTCAGAATCATCTAGCTGCTGATGGCATTGCCAGGTACGGGAAGGAAAAAGGCAGATAAGTTGTAGAAGTGAATTACCACATATATATATACTTTGTGGTAATATAAGTGATGTAAAAAGTCTATAAAGGCAATAGCTTCAAGAAACATCTTTGTTAGCTATTAAAGAGTTTTATTGAAGCTATTTAATCCTTCGAATGGTTAAGTGTTTGGCTCGAAACCCCTAAAGTCCCCCAAAAGACCACAAGCTTCTTTTTTTTTTTAGAATTCCAAAATGACTCTTCAAAATCGTACCTTGACATCTTTTTTTCCCCCAATATGTATACTACTTGAATTGCCTGGACACATTTCAAGATACAAGTGTACTTAAGATACAACTGATATTTTTGAACATAATGTATACCATTTGATTGTTTAGAAAATTAATAAATGTTCCATATTTTATAAAAAAATATTATAAAAAACCTGCATTTTTTAAAAAAGAGTGAGAATATTTATTAGAATCACCCATGGAAAACATGCATAGTTTGTGTGGAGTTACGCTGTTATAAGATAATAAACCTGCTGGATTATTTATATGTAATCCAATGCAAATGTTATACATGTGGTAATTTGCTTTACATTTTATTTAAAATTTGTTTGTGTATTCAGTTTTATACAAGTGATATACTCTCCTTTTAAAGAATTAAGGTATTGATATCATAAGTTTTAAGAGTTATTCTAAAAATTTTCCTACTTAAAAATTTTTTATTGTAATTTTTTCTTTAACAAAGTATGGTTCTTCAATTAAACTAAAGAGAAAGCATACAATAGAAATATAGCTGTTTTTCATTAGCCAAGTGGTAAAGTTTGTGAACACTGGTAGTTTAGTCCAAGGTTCGATTCCCATGAATGGGCTGGCTGCATGGACATTTTCGTGATTTTCCCCATGTGTAATATGTATACAAGTCAGTTACCCTTAGAAAGTCCTCCTTGAAGGCATCCTTCCCTTTAGGCAGATAGCCCTTGAATACGTTGCCATAATCAAATAAATCAAACCAACCATTTCCATATTAGATATTTTAAAAGTTTGATATGCTAAATTGGAAGATACGGTTAATTTTAAAATTTTTCAAGGCAATTGGAGACAAGTAATTACATCCAATAAGCTTTTTAAAATTGTTTGAAAGGTTCAAAAATAGGATTATTGAATGCAATATAGTGTTATTCGTTGCAGTACCTCGTGTAGTGTGACTTCACTCAGTAGAACCCTGCTATAGCACAGTTAGTAATTTGAGTAATAAATTTTATTCAGTACTTTTCCTCTTTTATTATTATTTTCCATTCATTCTAGGTGTCCAATACCTAAGTATTATTGTTCTAACAAAATTTGGTAGGAACAAATTAAAATATTTTTCTTTAAAAATGTTTCACTCTGTGCAGATTCATTTATTGTGGTACTAATTAATAGTACTAAGCGGGGTATCCCTGTATTTCATCAATACATATATGATACATAATTTCTATACATCCATACAAAACTACCATTTTGCTCAAATTCACAGAAGCAAATATCCCATTTAACCTGCTCACAGATGATCATGCTTGTGAAAAACACTTTTGCATGCTGTCATAGTCGGCAAAGCCATTTGCTGCACAGTTGATTCAGGTTTCATTTTGATTACTAAGTGTCTTTGTAGAATGGAGGTACTGTAGCTGTTGATTCAAATATTTTCTTGAGGGATTGGTTATAGGAAAAGAGATGTGTGTATTTCTTGAAATTTAGTGTTCAGCTTATCCTTTATCAAAATAGGAAGGAGGTGAATATAAAATTGTTCTGTTACTGTGTATGTCAGAAGTTTTGGCTAGGGAGAAATATTCTTTATAACTCTATCCATGATTGTTCGTGATGCTATTGGTATGGCATTATATGCTTAGACAGAAGGTAGCAACATTTTTCATTTTAATGGAAAAAAAAAATACAGAAAACATTTTCTTAATATTGATACAAAAGATTTTCACAAAAGTAGTTTACCAGATTCTGTTCTCCTCCCTCCCACAATTTTCTTTTGATTTTAATTCAAAAACAGTGTGAAAGAAAATATCATTTTCTCTCTTTTTTTATTACTTCCTTGTAAAGTAAAGGAAGTACTATAATCATAAATTTTGGGTATCATATTTTAACAAAAACATCCATTTCAACTGTTCTCGAAACTATTTGAACGATATTTTTGCATGACATCTGTACGTACAAACAGAATAAAGGACTGTGTTTTTTTTCCAAAAAGGAGAAGAAATTTTTTCTTGACATTTGTATATACGTATCTCGCATAACTCGGGAATAAGTAACTGTAGAACATTGAAATTTTGCATATGGGACTACTATAACATGTAGCTATGCACCTCCCTTTTTCGTTGCACAAATCATATATATATGTGTATATATATATATATATATATATCGTGTTGCTTGGCTAAGTTTAGTGTTTTTATTCTTATATGTTGGTAAATTGTGC